>JAPMLY010000805.1:2500-135144 GCA_026401115.1 Tetraselmis chui
GCGCGTTAAGGGTAACAGCGGTGGGGGATGTTGGGTCCTCTTGGCCGCGTGCGCGAGGGGCGGGCCGCTAGGCTATGCGGCTAGTTGGTTGAGCGCGGGTCGCTATCGGGTAGTGGTTGCTGATCCTCGGCGGCCGCGGAATACCTTTTCGGTGAAGCGGTGCAAGTCAAGAAGTCACACACACGGAACTATAGATGCTGCGGAAGCACGCCTCCTGCTCGGCTCGCGCGGCTCATCGACCTCGGCATGCTGACGCCCGGTGCATATTCGTATGCGCCGCGTCTTGCTCACAGGCGCCGTAGTCGTGGTGCGGGTGAGCTAGCGCGAGGTGGCCCCGCGCGCGCGGGTGTAGTACTACGGTATGTGATACCCGACGCAGGTACCTGTTTAAAGTACGTATACAGGTGCGCGTCAGCAGCAGCGTCGGTGAAGACGAGGCCCGCCAAGGCCCCGCCTGCCGAGCCTCTGCTGTGTGCCGAGGGTGACGGAGCTTGGTTATTATTGCGCGTGCGTCGAGGGCTCTGCGCACGCACGGGTTAGCCTACCGTGAAAGTGTTGTGGGGACCAAGGCACCCTCGTCGCCCGACTACTGTGCCGGCATGTTGCATGTCCACTGCACCCCGGGGCTCGCGAAACAGCTGGCAGCAGCAATAATATATCGCAACTGCATCCACTTCGTTTTCTTGTAAAAAATATTTCATTACTATAGCATATATATACGGGGACTGTGCACATTACCGTACGTGTGAAGGTACCCCTCACCTGTTATGTGTATGTGTGTGTGTGTGTGTGTGTGTGCTGTGCGTGTTTTTTTTCTACGACTTGATGATATATGTAAGTGCAGTACCTGTACCTGTACCCCGCGGGTACCGGTGCTGTAGTTTGTGCCCATCCCGTCTGATGCGTCAATACAGGTACGGGCAAAATATCGCTGTAGTAATTCAGCGCAGGCGGAACCACTTCACAGCTTTAATCATTTTTTTACAAGAAAAAGCAGTGGAGGCCACCAAGCAAAAAGAAGAAAAGAGGGGAAAACCTAAGCCCGAGGAACAGGAAGGCATGCCACCGCGTCAGCACTGCCCTCCTGAAAAGCGTCGCAGAGATAAGAACTTAAAGTGCCATGAAGAACAGCAGAAAGACGTTGCATGAATTCACGTCGCACATCCCCCCAAAAAATGCCGAAAAGCAACATAAGTAGATCGACGAACGAAATGATGCATACGGGCATAACTATCAGAGCGCAAGGAGCGAGAGAGTCAGCACTTCGGAACTACGGACGTTCGACAGGACGAACGCTGCGTTTTCTTGTAAGGAATTGATTTCAAGACCGGATGTTGATGCGGTTGCTTGCCTTTCCTCCCCGCGGGTTCTTTTCATGTAGTTTTTCACGCTCGGTGATTTTTCACTGTTTTTCTTGCTAGAGGATTTTGATGTTAAGAAAGGAGATTATTATTTTTTGGGGAGAGTTCATGGCTAAGGCGGAGACGACAATCAAGGGGAGGGACTTGCGTTTGGAGGTTCCCCTTACCCGGTTTGGGGCCTCCCGCAATCGTCATGGGGATGTCGCGTGCTTAATTTTTGCGGCTCTCCATAAGCACTTGGTTGTTGATGTTACGGTCACTAGTGCGCGCACAAATTCCAGCGTTCCGGTTGTGTGGGCTCCGCTTCGCGCCCTTGGCGGGCTGGCGATGGGGGCTCAACAAGCTAAGCTTGATGTCGACTTCCGCACTTTATTCTCCCTTGGCACGCCTTCCATTTATTATGATCATAACTATTAGCCCTTGGCTCTTGAGGACGGGGGTCGGTTGTCTTCTATATATGGCGGTTGGTCTTGTTGATCGCTTGATTATTTTAGTGACGGCTCGACGTTTCCCACGCATGGGTGCGGCGGACTCTCGCTCTTTACGATCTGAACGTTGTGCCCGCATGAAGGAGTTTGTACGGCGGTCTAAATATGTTCCCTTCCGTCGATCTCTTTGGGATGTGCGTCGTGAGTTCATGCGACGCCTTTTCCTCGTTCTTCACGGAACGTTGGGTTCCTATCTTCGTGATGCCTTGCATGAGGGTGGTGCAGATGTTGTTGCATGCATCCGTGCTTCGAGGCCTTAGACTAATGTGCTTATTTTCTTTTATTTTGCTTTATTCTATTTTCTTTTCTTTTCTTTTCTTTTCCTTTCCTTTCGTTTCTCTTCTCTTCTCTTTTCTTTTCTTTTCTTTTATTTTCTTTCCTTTCCTTTCTCTTCTCTTCACTTTTTTCTCTTTTCTTCTCTTTTCTTTTCTTTTCTTTTCTTTTCTTTTCTTTTCTTTTCTTTTCTTTTCTTTTCTTTTCTTTTCTTTTCTTTTCTTTTCTTTTCTTTTCTTTTCTTTTCTTTTCTTTTCTTTTCTTTTCTTTTCTTTTCTTTTCTTTTCTTTTCTTTTCTTTTCTTTTCTGTGTGTGTATTAGTGTGTGTGGGTTTGTGTGTGTGTTTGTGCGTGTGTTGATCCTTTCTATTTTATCCTTCAGCATGATAATTCGTCATGTTAAATGCAGTACCGGTACCTGTACCCTACGGTACCGGTGTTGTAGTTTATTGTAGTGCTCACCTCGTCTGATGCGGGCAAAATATCAATTATGTAATTCCCAAGCAGGAATTACAACCCCTTCGGAATATCCTGCTTGGGGGCGCCAAAAAAAAAACCACTTCGGAATTATGGAAAAAACGAACGACTGCAAGGAATTGATTCCAAGAAAGGATGTTGATGCGGTTGCTGCTCGCTTGCCTTCCCGCCCCGCGGGCTTAGGCTTGTGAGTTCTTTTCATGCGGTTTTTCACCCTTTGTGATTTTTCACTGTTTTTCTTGCTAGAGGATTATGATTTTAAGAAAGGATTTTATGATTTTTGGGGAGGAGCTCATGGCTAAGGCGGAGACGACAATTGAGGGGAGGGACTTGCGTTTGGAGGTTACCCTTGCCCGGTTTGGAGCCTCCCGCGATCGTCATGGGGATATCGCGTGTTTAGATTTTCCGGCTCTGCATAAGCACTTGGTTGTTGATGTTACGGTCACTAGTGCGCGCACAAATTCCAACGTTCGGGCTGTGGGGGCTCTGCTAATCCGCTTCCGCCCCTTTGGCAGTCTATCGATGTGGGCTCAACAAGCTAAGCTTGATGCTGATCTCTGCAATTCGTTCTTCCTTGGCACGCCTTACATTTATTATGTTTGTAACTATTAGCCCTTTGCTATTCAGGACGGGGGTCGGTTGTCTTCTATATATGGCGGATGATCTTGTTGATCGCTTGATTATTTTAGTGACGGCTCGAAGTTTCCCAAGCATGGGGTGGGGCGGACTATCGCCTTTTACGGTCTGAAAGTTGTGCCCGCATGAAGGAGTTTGATGTACGGCGGTCTAAATATGTTCCCTTTCGTCGACTTCTTTGGGATGTGCGTCGTGAGCTCATGCGACGCCTTTTTCTCGTTCTTCACGGAACGTTGGGTTCCTATCTTCGTGATGCCTTGAATGAGGGTGGTGCATTTGTTGTTGCATGCATCCCTGCTCCGAGACTCATGTGCCTATTATCTTTTCTTTTCTTTTCTTTTCTTTTCTTTTCTTTTCTTTTCTTTTCTTTTCTTTTCTTTTCTTTTCTTTTCTTTTCTTTTCTTTTCTTTTCTTTTCTTTTCTTTTCTTTTCTTTTCTTTTCTTTTCTTTTCTTTTCTTTTCTTTTCTTTTCTTTTCTTTTCTTTTCTTTTCCTTTCCTTTCCTTTCCTTTCCTTTCCTTTCCTTTCCTTTCCTTCCCTTTCCTTTCCTTTCCTTTCCTTTCCTTTCCTTTCTTTTCCTTTTTTATTTTTTTTTATTTCATTTTTTCTTTTCTTTTCTTATGTTTTCTTTTCTTCTCGTTTTTTTTCTTCTCTGCTGTTTACTTTCTTTTCTTTTCACTTTTTACTAGTGGATTTCATTGTTTTTTGTAACAAGCTTCAAATATTAAGAAACAACAAACTTACATTTGCCAAGTGTTAATATTTTACATTTTTGCTAGCAAGGGTCACATTATTCGGTACGTACGCGCTAATTGAGGGATTGGGAAGGAGGGATGCGTGAGCTATGCTCGCGCAAAGGTAGAAGGTGGACGAACTCTCCGTGTCGGCGCGTCATTTATGGGCAACGCTATGTCCATGTTTTACCACTCTAACATGGAATTTGTAGCGTCGTGGCAACGCCCGACTTTTCTCGCCCCCAATGAAAGTAGCTATACTACACTAACAATATGACAGTTTATAAAACAAGAGGCTCTGTTTGCTGAGATGTAGCCATTGGGCGTGTTGATCGTTGGTTGGCCACCGTAGGGTGTCATATGTCTGAAGAAAAACACTCAGCTCGTCATGCAAGGTCGAGTCCATGTAGTCAAGTATGACGCTCACCTCGGTCGACAAGCCACCGAAATATTTAGTCTTTTGTAGCGCCACTCCAACGTTGTAGGCGGTTGGCGCCGCTCCCTTTCGTAAGGAGTGTGAAGTCGAGTTGAACCATGTTGGGGGGTGAAGTTGCAGCTTTGTCGTAATCTCGTGAAGCCATCATGATAGGGTGTTTCCAATGGCGGCCTCCTCCTCCGCCGGTTTCCAGCTGCAACTTGTGCCCGTGTCCACTCCCTTGTCCAACGCCGAGTCCGTCTTTGATTCGTTGCGTAAGGAGAAAATGGACTCACATACATTGACACTCGCTTACGTGACATTCGGGATGGAGTTGAGCTTGCTCGTGCATGCCTTTAAGGCTCTATGTCGAGACGCTCTAATGGCCGGGCTCGGGGTGGGAAGGGTTCCCGCCGTCGTCGGGCCCGGCTCTCTCAACATGAGCAAGAGTTGCCTCCGACTCACCTCTCCGAAGGTGACCTCCGACGCCGTGCTGCCTTGCGTCGAGCTCGTGAGCTAATGGAAGTCGGCTAGCTATGACGGACACGTATGGCCTTGGATGGGCCCGACTTCGGGATGGTGGAGGACGCTGACGCTGCGATGGCTGCTCTACATCGGTTGCATCCTCCGCATGGTACACCCCACCCAGACTGTGACCTCCCCGAACTCCTCCCCCACCGGCGTGCCCTCCTCTCACCTCGTTAATAATCTACGTTGCCTGATTTTCTGACAAGTCGACCGCCCGAGGGAAAGCGAGGAGAATCAGCGGAGCGAAAACGAATGTGCTACCTGCCGACAAGCGTACGTGCGGAGGTAATATATGCTTTAATGTTCTTGGGTTCGATACTTGTACCACCGCGGCTGAAACATGAACAATGTTACTATTGTTTAACACGCTCGTATAAGGCGTATATGTCCCCGTGTACTACTTGTGTGTAGTGATTAGTTGTTAAAAAGGACCTTTTCTCTGAGGTCAACTCAATCGGAAGCTAGACCTACTCTAAATGGTCCGAGGTTGATTATAAAATTGGCATGAGGTTGACTCTCTTGAGGGGGAGGGTACGAGTGTGGCGGTACCCTGGTACAACTTCCTATTGCACTAAACTGAAAATGGAATATTGTTTACATGATTAACCGTGTCAACTTTTTGGTATGTCTAGGGCCCACCAAGAGCTGCCAATTACGTCATATGGTCAGGGTTCAAGGCCGGATGCCCTATTCCTAGATACTCCTCGGGACTACATATCGCAACCTCAAAAATGATATTTTGAGGATCGAGATAAAAACCCGGACGATACCGGTATTTCGAAAATTGAATAAATTACGCGATACACAATGCAAAGTCCCTTATGCAATCCACATTTTCCTTGCACTCCGGAAATGAAAGTTCTACCCCGAGTAACGCTCGCCCGGGCCGATCATTGAGCTAGAGGGCAAGCTTGCTAGCCCCTTTCCCTAACCTAACCTCCTCAAAACTCCTCCCACTAGGGGAGGACGGCTAATGCAGCCCTAGCAAGTCCCACCGTCGGCATCCCCTTCCGGGGATGGGATCGGGGCGCTCACACAACGGAATGGGGACCGCGCGCAACAGTGAACTTTTAGTTGTCCGAAGAACGTACAGGTAAGCCTTAGCGATAAAACTAAGGTACGGGAAAAAATAACTATGTATATTTCTGCATCGCGAGTGACCGTAGCTCGATCGGGTGAGAAGTGGAGGGGGCAAGGAAAAAGGTGGAGTCCCCCGTAGTTGCGCTCGGGAGAGGAAGATAGGGCGCTTCTGTAGCACGAGCCAAGTGCAAGAAAAAGGCCTTTGAGCACCTTGTGTTTCTTGGGTATTGCATAGAGTGCTTGTCGGGCTGGGAAGCGCGTCGGCACGTAGCGGATCGGGCGGTTTTGTCGGGGTGCATCGCGGCGGGTTAAGCATTCCGCGGTTCGCTTCGAAAAGGGAAAACAACTAGTTCATGGCGGGCGATGGTAGGCATTAATTCATGTATTTGTGTGGAGCGTTAGAGCGAGGGGCTGGATAAACGGGCGAGTAGGGGTTGTCGTCCTGGCGCCTTGGCGTGTGGGGTATTGAGGCAGTGTTGGCGCCCTCACATGTGACTTATGGGATAGGTGTCGGGCTTAGAAATCAAAGAGGTAGAAAATCGAAAATCATACAAGGGAGTACTCCCGTAATGGATCGGATCGGGGGTGATAGGGGTTATTAAGGCGTGGGCATCTCCGTCCGGGATGGCGAGTAGGGCGTCCTCCCCCCCCAAAAGAAGACATAACGCGTGTTGCCCGGAAAGGAGTTTGAGCCTGACCGACTTGGACTGTCGGCTCGCTTTTTTAATGACCCTCAGCTAAAAAAGTGCGAGGAGCACAGCGGGGGGTGGGAGATACACGACGGGTCTTGGATATGGGGGGGGGGGGGGGCGGATCTTGTTCGTGGGTTGTCCACGCGTCGTACTCTGTCGCATAGAGCGTCGGTTGAAGGTCGGCAAGCGTAGCAAGTTCTTGGCACCACATCTCGTAGAGGAAAGAGGTCAAGCGAGACCGCGATTGCTGCGTAGTGGGGCCGCAAAGGTATGGGCTCGATCGCCACACGTTGTGCGCATAAGCAACGTCTCTTAGGAAGGAAAGGGGAGGGAGCGTAAATCGGCACGGCCGGACAGAACGGTCGAGTAAATAACCCGTCGGAGGTTGTGTTGCAAGCGAGGCTTGGGATCGAAGACCCGCTAGGGCAACGCTCCTCTCGTGAGCGTTACCTCCACCTTGCATGTGGCCCTCCATAGCTGCTTGGGCTGCATATAGGAGGTTCGGGAGTTGGCGGAAAGCCATCTCGCACATTTGTGGACGTCGCTGTGGCGTATATGGAGCTCGAAGGCGTTGGCGAACTCGAAAATAACGTTCGCCGAAATGGTCACAAATAGTTGTCTCGACGGTTGGGGCCGACACAGTCTCGTCCACCATATTGTGAAGACGAAGCACGACTGGAGAGTGGAAAGGTGTGGCAGAAATCTTCTCTATGAGTATGAAATATGGGGGGTTAGCCAAGGGTCGTGGTGGTAGGTGAGCGGTTGCGGAAAAGGCCGGGGAAGGTATGCCCACGGAGGATAGACCGGCGGTCTCCAACCTTTTCGGCGCGCGTTTCGTGTCAGAGAGTCAACTCATGCCGGAATTGGAGCACGGGTTAGCTAGTGCGGGAAGCCGGTCATCGTAAAAACATGGTTTGATTGGCGTTGTGAGCTAGTAACGCTCTTACTGTGTGTGGGCGTGGTGTTTATTTTGGTTGTTAAGTGACTGGCTTGGTGATGTCCGATAGGTACATCCGACTAGTGCAGCGCGCGTTTTTCAGCCGGCTTACGATTGGAGCTGGAATTATTCGGGCATGTGGTAGACATGTGTATAGGACAAGTTGTGGCAACAAGAGAGGGGCATCGATGTTGCGAACTGGTAATGCTTGTGGTGTGTGTGAGTGTGTTGATGAGAGTTGAGTTGGGAGCCGAAAATTGGCCGGGGAAGATCGGAAACGGGTCGGATCGAGTCACTTTTGGGCGGACGAAGGTCGAGTGAGCTCGGCCTAGATGAGGAGAGGAAGGAGAAGAAACTTGTTTCGGGTAGGAGCGGGGAGCGTGGCGGACAGGCGGCCCTATTACAATACTTGTGATTGTAGGACCCGTACGTGTCGCTACTGGTCGCATTCCGTACACTCCGAGGAAGTGTACTTCCACAACAATTAGTTCAAGTCACATTACATTACTAGCGTGCTAATTGGCGAGATTTACTAAGCAGCACGACGCGCATGATCACGTCTATCCGAGTCAGCACGTCTCATGCGACGTGCACCCGAGGGTCGTGTGACGCTTTAGTACTGAAGGTGAGCTAGGCTTGGCTACTTAAGCTGGCGCATTGGAGGGAGGAGACAAATCAATTTTGAATTTTCGTTTTAACTGCATTCAACTATTTGTAAAACAGTAAAGCTGTGGTACGTTCTCGCTGCATTAGCCGTAAGTAATTGTTTTGCAGTTTGCATTCTAAGCAAACTGTGCCATAAGGCACGGCTATAGGGCTAATGGCGCCCACTACGAGAAGGTGAGGTGTGTTGTGCCGACGGGCCCGCGAGCGCACGCACCCTATCCGGGGCCGCCGCCGGTGTGCCGCCAGCAGGCGTCAAGGATTTAGCGATGTATGTGATTTCGCAAGCATAAATTCAAAATCATTATTCACGAAAAATACAGTAGAAACCATCTAACGGATGAAAAAGGAAACACTACACATCAATAAGGTTGTACTCATCAATATATCAAGAATATCAGTCATTAATAACGCTGAAACCAAGAGGAATTGCAATAATACAATAGATAAGAGGACAAGAAAAAACGGGGGGTGTTGTAAGTAATACCTTATAGTTATTAGTTGCAGATAGCTACTGTAAGCTACTCTAGATATGATTAGTACATGTCTAGATCGAACATACCGATAACCTGTTTGTACTGGTACAGAGCTGTCGCTAGGCTTCAGCTCTAACACTTCTGTTGTCCCGACACCACGCCTCGGGTTGGTTGTCTCTGTGACTGTCCCTTTGCGTGACTGTGACTGTAACTACGTATGCGTTAGTTACCTTCCTCACTGATCGTGTGTGCACGGTTTTACGGGTTATGGGCCCCCGCCTCACGTCACTCACGCGCGACAATCTGGTTCGGCGAGCTGCGATCGCCACCTCTCCCGCAGAAGGCAAGTTTACATAGATACCTAGTACTTTCATCCTGTAGTCGGCGGTATCGCCACTATAATCAGCGTTTAAAAAAACCCACCCTCCATCCCACCTAAGTCAGCCGCTCGAGGACGCCAGACAGCCACCCACACCGACGCAAGCCTCTTGGGCAGTCTCCAGTACGCGGCCGTCTTCACGCGCCCCGATGTCTCCACGGCGTTGAGCATCCTCGGCTCAGCCCAAGCTTCCCCCACGGAAGCCCACCTGCAAGCTATGACGAAGGTCCTTCGATACCTCCATGGCACCATCGACATGCGCCTGCCGTTGGGGGGGGGCACGGACCACAGTCTCCAACTCACAGGCTTTGCCGACGCTGACTGGGCAAACGACAGCAACACCCGCAAGTCCCGTTCGGGCTATCTATTCACACTTGGACGCGGGCCCATCAGTTACAAGTCCAAACAACAAACCAGTGTGGCCCAATCCACGTGTAAAGCCGAGTACTACTCTGCGGCGGATGCCACCAAGGAGGGACTCCATCTCCGGCAATTTATGGGGGAGATCTTTAACGCCCCCATCACCGAAACCACCACCATTTGCGAGGACAACCAAAGCGCCATCGCGTACTCCTAGAACGCCTTGGTCAGCGAGAAGACCAAGCACATCGGTCTGAAATGGCACTTCCACAAGGACCACGTGGAGCAGGGAACCATCAAGTTGAGATACCTCCCCACTGATCAGATGGTGGCTGACATGTTCACCAAACCCCTCCCATGACCAGCACTCACAAGACACCGAAGTGCAATCCTTGGAGGACAAGACCCAATGCAGCGCTTCATCCCGTAGCTACCTTCAGGGGGAGTGTTGTAAGTAATACCTTATAGTTATTAGTTGCAGATAGCTACTGTAAGCTACTCTAGATATGATTAGTACATGTCTAGATCGGACATACCGATACCCTGTTTGTACCGGTATAGAGATGTCGCTAGGCTTCAGCTCTAATTCTTCTGTTGTCCCGACACCACGCCTCGGGCTGGTTGTCTCTGTGACTGTCCCTTTGCGTGATTGTGACTGTAACTACGTATGCGTTAGTTACCTTCCTCATTGATCGTGTGTGCACGGTTTTACATGGGGGGGGGGGTTCCGAGGGTATGAGCCACACGAGGGTAACGAAATCAAGGACTCGGCAAATAAAAGTACTACACAATCAAAAAGGATGGATATACTTTATGTTCTTGTTTAGATCCCAAAGTCCCGACTTCCTGGAAAACCGTGGGAATTTGGGGAGGGGGGCTTGTTTAGACGAGCCAAGACGGGTTAGCTTTGCAGAGAACTAAGATGTAATAACATTGTCGAGGGGGGGACGCCGCCACATCTTAAACCACAGATACTATTACTAAAGCGCATCACCTACAAGTTATAAACCAATAGCGTATAACGTATGGCAATGGAAACCGTGAATATGTGCCCTTTCATTGCTTGAATTAAACTAACTTAAACTATGTAGCAACGTGCCACGTTACTATACGAAGTCCTAAATCCGCGATTACAATTTTGGGGCTCACACATCGCATTATTGCGGGCAGCCAACCACCAAGGTCCATATGAAAAAATTAAATGATTTACAACTATTACCATTCAAATTTTAGTTGATGTCTAAGGGCCTTCTTGCATGTCCCATATAGGACTTAGTATACAATATGAGGGCCGGGGGTCTCCTTGTTCATCCTCCCCGAAGGCGTAGTGGGGCTTTACCCCCCTTGGGAGGTTCTTGGTAAAGTAGGGTTCAAGTATGGGATTGGGTGGGTGGGGAGGGTTTAAAATGTTGGCGAAATTGTCGTTAATAATCGGCGAATGATTTGATACGGTACATGCGGAGCAAGCGGTGCACCCATGGGACAAAATGCATTTGCATGCAGGAAATGATGAGAGTAGTGTCACGGGTTGGTGTTTGGGATGGATTGCCTAGTGGAACCGAAGATTCGGTGTTGATATACGGAGGCGCACCTTCATCAAAGCCGGTAGGATGGTCAGATTCTGACTACGCGAGTGATATTTGCGAGCGGCGCTCTCGCACGGGATATGTGCTCATTCTCAACGGTGCAGCGGTGAGTTGGAAGAGTCAGCAGCAACAAACTTTGGCGATGTTGACAGCGGATGCATAATATATGGCGCTGACTGCAGCCACTCATGAGGCAAAGTTTTTTGAAGCTACTACTCCTGTTGTAAGTAATACCGCATACGTATTAGTTGCAGATAGCTACTGTAAGCTATTCTAGATATGATTAGTACATGTCTAGATCGGACATACCGATAAACTGTTTGACTCGGTACAGAGCTGTCGCTAGGCTACAGCTCTCACACTTCTGTTGTCCCGACACCACGCATGTAGGCTGGTTGTCGCCTTAACTGTTCCGTTTGCGGGACTGTGACTGTAACTACGTTTGCGTACGTTATCTTCCACACTAACTGTGTTTGCATGGTTCAATAGGTTATGGGCCCCCGCCTCACGTCACTCACGCGCGACAACCTGGTTCGGCGAGCTGCGATCGACAGCTCTCCCGCAGAAGGCAAGTTTCTATAGACACCTAGTACTTTCAACCTGTAGTCGGCGGTATCGCCAGTATAAACTGCGATTTTTAAAACCCGCCACCACCCTCTTAAGCCAGCCACCCGCCGGAGATAGCCAGCCAACCACACCGACGCACTCGTCGTGTGTGGACAGGGTGCACACAGGTCCAAGCTGGAGAACGGGGGGGTGCACTGTCGGGTGAATACGCATCCACAGGTTGCACGCTAGCCGTAGCTTACCTTTTTTATTTTCATATTAGCTTATCGACTAGGCCATCAGCGCAGCGCTCCACCTGTCCTGGCCTTGGCCTCGACTTGTGCCCCACACTGGGTGGAGGATACAGAAAAGGTGCTCTGAGACACCCCGGGGCTACAGGCCGAGGGGTCGGCGGGCATCAGGCCGTCTCTTTGCATACCACTGTTAGGCACGAGTCCGGCTAGCGGTTTTTACCGCTGCCTGTTTTTCTTCCAGCTCTTTCTTTTTTTGCCCTCTGTCGAAATGGCGCAGAAAAACCCGCCTGTTTCACCTGTTGGTTCCCCTGAGTCAGGCTCTCAGCAGAGCACTGTCCATACTACCCAGGGTGTTCTCGAGCTGCTACGTGTGCCATTGACGCGCCTTGACGCGTATCTCGACTCGCGGTCGGCCGCCATTGCTGCGGGTGCTATATCGCACCCCCCTGTAGCTCAGCGCCGCCACGATGCTCACCTCGCACACTTTCCGGACGGCCACCACGTGCACACCCTCCCCCTCGAACACCCCCCGGATACTCTCGCGCTGATCTTTGCACAAGTGGCGCGCTTGACAGCTCGTTTCGACTTGCAGTCGGCCGCGGGTGCTGTTGCTGCTGCGGGTGCTAATCCGCACCCCCCTGTCGCTCAGCGCCGCCACGTCGCTCACCTCGCACACTTTCCGGAGGGCCACCACGTGCACGACCTCCCCCTCGAACACCCCCCGGATCCCCTCGTCCTGCTCGTTGCGCAAGTGGCACACTTGACAGCTCGTTTCGACTCGCTGTCGGCCGAGGATGCTGTTGTTGCTGCGAGTACTCTTCCGCACCCCGCCGTCGCACAGCGCCGCCTCGATGCGCACCGCGAGCCCTCGCGCCCAAACTCGTAGGTGAACACTTGCAACCCCCCCCATACCCCCCCGCTGATTCTGCCCTACACGACATCGCAGTCAAACAACTCCCGCCACACCCTCCCTACCCCCCCGTTGGATATGCCCCTCACCACCCCATACCTCTCATCCCGGAGGCGCCCTTTCACGGCGTCCCCCCCTCCCGTGACCACCCGAATTCGTACGCCCCGCCGTCCCCAATGGCTGGCCGCTCTCCATTTCCGGGTGGCCCACCTCTACTCTTCCATGGACATCACTCTTCCCCAGCCAAGCGTGGCGACCACACCCCCCGTGGCCGTCGTCGCCCCACCGTTGACCCCATAGTCATCGGGCGACCGACACACGCAACCCCCGACTTTGACCCAGACGTCCACCCCAGTCTCTTGGGCAGCCCCCACTACGCCCCCGTCTGCACGCGCCCCGCTGTCTCCCCGGTCTTGCGCATCCTTGGCTCCGCCCAAGCCTCACCCACAGAGGCACATTGGCGCGCTCTGCAAAAGGTCCTCCGCTCCCTTCATGGCACCATTCACATGCGCCTGACGTTGGGGGGGGGCCTGGACCACAGCCTCCAACTCACAGGCTTTGCCGACGCTGCCATGCTCACCAAACTCCTCCCAAGACATGCACTTGCAAGACACCGAAGTGCGATGGGGAGTGTTGTAAGTAATACCGCATACGTATTAGTTGCAGATAGCTACTGTAAGCTATTCTAGATATGATTAGTACATGTCTAGATCGGACATACCGATAAACTGTTTGACTCGGTACAGAGCTGTCGCTAGGCTACAGCTCTCACACTTCTGTTGTCCCGACACCACGCCTGTAGGCTGGTTGTCGCCTTAACTGTTCCGTTTGCGGGACTGTGACTGTAACTACGTTTGCGTACGTTATCTTCCACACTAACTGTGTTTGCATGGTTCAATAACTCCATGAGTTTTACAAGACTCTAGGTCTGCCACCACCATTCACGAGGACAATCAGAGTTGTATCGCACTCAACAAGAATAGCATGACGACCGGACGCAGCAAGCACATGGACGACGTGAGGTACCACTTGTGTCGGGAGAAAGTGGAGAGCGGAGACATCGAGGTGCAATATTGTGCGACGGAGAATATGCTTGCTGATGTGCTAACCAAGCCATTAGTGAGTGCAAGGCACAACAAGTTGTGTAATGCCATCATGGGTTTGCCTGCGTAGCTAGGGGGGTGTTGAGAGACATAGTGTTGTGTGGTAATCAAGTTGCTACACAGCAATGTTGGTCGAGTAGCATCGTGATAGTATGGATATGTCTCAGCACTATAAGATGATGAGCCAAGCGGCAATAGAGTGGATTATGATGTTGATGGTGGTAAGTTGCTGAGCGTTACATATCATCTAAAGGCTCAGAATATACGTTGGCGTGTGCTCACCATAAGGTGAGTGCATGTCTTGTGATAGGCAAGTGCTTGGCACTTGCTGAGAGTGAGATGACATGCAGTGTCGCTCACGGAGTGTAAGCATTTTCTTATCGCCCACCCAAGTTTGACACCATGCTTGGAACGGTAGGGGGCTAAACGAGGTACCGGCAGTTGCGATCAGCGTGATAAACAACTATCGGGAAACCTTGTACAAATGGTTTCTAAAATCATAATATACGCACTCTAACACTAAGATCCTCTGCTCGGCCCGTCCGATATGTTTTCTTCGCGACAGGATACTCTCCCGATAAGGAGGCGGGGGTGGTCTTTAAAAAAATGGCGAGGAGGATAATGTCGGATTATCGGTGGGACGCGGGTGTTGGATATGGCGGCGGAGAGCCGGGAAGTAGCGCCGAGGAGTGGCGCTCGCTAGACGTCGCCCTACACTCCAGAGGTCAAGCATACCCATCCAAGGGGGTGGAAGTTGACACCATCAGCGAAGAGGACAGCCGCGGCGAGAGAAGTGGTACGGTATAACGGCGTTTTTTAGATTGGCCGCCGCCGGAAAGACCATGTACGGAGGGGTTTAGTTAAATTGTCCGTACCCGGCACCTTTGAGATCGAAGCCCCGATTTGACTTTCCCACCCAACCTCTCCTTTTGTCGGAACCCACCATCGACGCTAGGATGCCTCAAGCGGTGTGCTAGGGTTATCGCAAAAGCACACCGCCCACGGCGTCCCCACAAAGGACAAGCAGCGTAAACCACAAGGGGAGGGTACGGGCGGTATCTACGGATTAGCCGGTGCGGGAAACAAATGGCTGCCGACCGAGACATGGCACACGCGACGGGAGGATCGACATACGACAACTAGTTGTGGCTATGATGTTCTTCCCCGTGCCCCGAAGGGAGGGGGAAGCATACTAGGTGGAGAGTTGCGACGGGAGGAGCAGCTAATATCACACGAGGGTGTGCGCAGATCGAGTCGAGGCCTTCGACGACATGAGCAAGGGTTTTTTCGCCCGCCTTTCCTCCTCCCGCTCCGGGACGACCGGAGTCGCACAACAGCCGAGGTAAGGCATGCCCAACTCGACCACATGCTGACCCGCTAGGATTGTGAGCGCTCTCGAGCGGCGTAAGCGGGCCGCGCATCGTGGAGATAGAGACATAATATTTTTCATTTTTTATCGTAGCGATAGACCATGTTTGTCCCTATATGATTTATGTTGTGTTATTACTTATTCCGACGGAGAGGGATGAACAAAGAGACCCCCCGGCGTAAAACCCTATCCCTAAGTCCTAGATGGTAGTATTGGGTACGCCATGAGACAGCAGCCGATCTATCGGTACTTGTTGCTAAAAAATCTAATTTCTAACTTCGACAAATAGGGCGCCCAATTTCTAGCATGGTCTCCGCCGTGGCCAAAACTAGGGGAAGTAGTGTGTCTAGACTAGGCGCCCGCCGGCGACGCAGCGGCGGCGGCCCCGGAGGGGGGCGCGCTCGCAGGTCAGTCGGCATCCCCTCACCTCCCAGTGGTGGGCGCTGGAAACCCCGCAGCCGTGCCATGTTTGGCACGGTAAGGGGCTAAGAGGACCGACAGCGCGATCCGCGGGACCATAAAATGTCGGGAAAGCCATGTACATAGGGCTTTGAAAAAACAATTTTTTGGTGCAATACCGGCGCCATGATCTCCCGCTCGGCCCGTCCGATATGGTTTTCCGCAGACTAAAACTACTAGCTATAATCCTACTTGAAGGGGTGGGGCATGTACCCCTGGAGCGTTTGATGGCGAGGAGGGTACGGCCGGATCAGCGGTGGGACGCGGGCGTTGGAGCTAGTGGTAGCATGCCAAGAAGCAACGCTAGGAAAGGGCGCTCGCTAGCCGTCGACCGCCATGTGCCAATCAAATCTTCCCGGGGGTGAGGCACGACATGGCACATGCCGGTGGCCGGTCGCAGGCGGAGGAGCGGCTAAGTGAGGCGGCGGCGACGATCCTCATGATCAGCCGCCGCCGGAAAGCCATGTACGGAGGGATTTTTCGGATACAAAAATAATGTCCGTACCCGGCGTCGAACTAGTTGGGGAGCAGCACCAGGGCATGGCACTCACTAGAAGACTACTACGTCGACGAGCTACATCTCCCGGGGGGAGGCGTACGATTGGGCGGCAAGGAGGTTGGTCGCGACGGGGGAAGCGACACGATCTGGCGACGTCGACCCTCGGGGTCGACGCCGCCGGAAAACCCCGTATGGAGGGTTTTGTCTAATTTCCGTGCACCCCATGCCCGAAGGATCCGGCAACGGTGACATGCCCCCCCCCCCCCCCCCCCCCCCCCGCCCCCCTCTTCGACACCCACTACCCCGACAGACCTATATACATAGAGTGTGGGCCCGGGCGAGCGCGGAGGCCCACCCTCAAAAGAGGATGCTCGGTGGACGAGCGATGATAGGGGGGAGGGTACAAGCGCAAGTCGGACTCTCAGACATGTACCCGGGTACCAAGCAGAAAAAGTCCAAGCGCGGAGGCAGGAGCGCCAGTTTTTTCCCCTACTTGTGTGTCTCGGTCCCCCCCACCTGCCTTCGAGGTGACGAGGGACCTCGACAAGGAGGAAAGTCGCGCCGGAAGGAGCGGCAACGGCCGTGGGGCGGGGTTTACGGGATGCGGCGGCGGGATCGACGAGCGCCCACGTGAGGAGGGGTTTTTTGCCAGCCTTTCCCCTCCTATCTTCGGCAAGACCGAAGTCACGCGGGAGCTAGATTAGGCTGGCCCGTCGCCCTTCCCGACAGCCGACCGGCCTAGTCCGGTCGGGACCCCGGTTCGGTGGGAGCGGGCCGTGCATCGTGAAGGTCGAGCGAGCAACAGCTTAGTTTTGCGTTTCTTGACAAGAGGATTATTTTCAGATCTTTTTTTGATTACAAAATTATTACGTTGTTATTGCTTAGGCAAGGGGGCGTTGTGTCAATTGTTGCGATTGCTTACAATTCTTCAACTCCAGGGGAACGTCGGGGCGCATGGCGATAGGTGTGTCGATAGGTGTACTTGGTCGAAGAGAACCAGGCTAAACTTGTAAGTCATGTATGGCTGGGTATAGAGGCCCGATAGATGGTTGCCGGTCCAGTTTGCCGGTTCGCTATGGACAATTTCAATTTCAATTTCAATATATGGACGAGAGGCGGGGCTGAGCGAGAGGGGGGGCCGTTGGTGCATCGAGAAAGTAATTTTGGTGTTGTATAGTATGAGTGCCGTTGAATCTGGCGGGGAGCCGGGAGCTGGCCGGGGAAGACCGAGAACGAGTCGGATCGAGCCGGTTCTCAGTGGTCGAAGGCCGAGAGAGCTCTTCTTGGTGTAGGAGAAGACCAAGAGCAGGATAGAGGGCGGGTAGGGGCTGGAGGAGTGGTCCACGTGAGATGACGAGGGGCGAGAAGGCTGCGAGGGGGGTGTGCCATTGCGCCGTCAGAGGCGGCGGTGAGAGGCCGCATAGGGCTTGTATGTGTAGAGCGTCCGCGGGGAAGTTGAATTTCCCACGGAAAATCAGTACTTAATAAGTATTTCCCCGGTCTGTAATACCAGTTGTAAAGAAAGAAGTGCAAATGTTGTAGCCACCTCTAACGGGATGCGTGTGGGCAACTTATTGGCCTCGTGGCGCGGAAAGGTTTATCTCGCCGTCCATGTCGCCCACGCGGATAACGTCTGACGCAGATTGTCCGCCGCCGCGAACGGTGTGGAGGCCGCTTCTTCCTTAGATGGGAAGTCTTCTCTTGCCACGGCGTTCTTCACCCGAGCCATGGGCCGCAAGCGTCCCCGTTCCTCTTCGCGCGGCGAGTGAGGCGCCGCTTGTCGCCTCCACGTGTTGCGTTTTCAACGTTGCGAGGGAGTTTCTCGTGTTCTCTATCTTATGTTTTATCTAGTAGGTTTGTGCACCATGTAGTGCTTCCCTTTGCCGCGCCTTGGATTCCGTGGCCCTCTTGCCCTCTTGGTCGCCCCACCCTCCCCCCCTTTCAATTTTTCATGTCCCAGTAACTTTTGTAATTATAATCAAAATATATATCCTCGGGCCTTACGTGCCCCCCGTGGCGACGTGCGATGCGTTAGCCACGCCGGAACGACAATTTTGGCCTTGACTAAGATAACACATAGTGCCTTTCACCAATGCTTCTACGAGGTGGGATGGGCGAATATGGCGGGTACGTTGGATTCTGCCACAGGAAGGTGTTGCCAACGGTGCGAGCCAGATGTTGCGAATTTCGACCATTTTAAGTATTCGGACAGAAATGGACAAAGCCCGAATGAAACACAAATTGCGCAACATTAGAGCTCATCACCACTGCTTGCCTAGGCTTGCTAGACAAAAGAGTTCAGGTTATCCAGGAAGATATCTTCATTCACGCCGCAGTGCTGGTGGACTTCCTCCCCCCCCTTGTATATGCGAAAGTTTGGAGTGGACTTCACCTTCATCTGTATCCAGATCACTGGGTGTCAGTTAGTTCGGATGAATACATACCCTGGACAGATATGGACAAGTATTTGGACAAACTGGACAAAGAGCTCCCGTACCTTCATCATCAGTTTGATAGTCTCCTTGCTCTCGTCGCCGTATATCTCATAAAAGTCGCACCGCCCTTTGAATTTTTCAGCGTACTGGTAGTACGTCTTATTGAAGGCGCGACATGGCTTACAGCTCTTCGACTTGTTCATAACGATCGCCGGGAGTGAGCCGCTCCCGGTTGCGGCCACCATCGCCTCGTACTCTTCTGGGCTGTGCAACCGAGTGATCCCGTCAGGCGGCACATCATGCACGCTGGCTGCCAGAGCAAAGCCAGTACTAGTGGGGATAAATACTGCTCCACCGGCAAAAGATACTCGTTGCGCCGGACGCCCGGCTGTCCTGACATCCCACGGCACTCCCTGACGACGGGTGGCCGCTGGTGATGTGGCGAAGCCGCGAGATGTCCGGGCGCGACGGCAGCCCGAAACAGCGCGCGCCGGTGATAAAGCCAACGTAGCACAGGTCATTCTGACACAGTGCTATTGATACAGATGCTATGTGTAGGGCTGTAAGGATAGCTCAGAAGTGATAGTATTGAAAACTGGAGACGGAGTAGTTGCGCCTGATGCCACGCGAGCAGAAATGATTCCGTTGTGTGACAGGCGCCGGACACACTTCACCTAACATCCAAATAAAACGAAAATAATAATTATACGTCACCGTGTCGTCAATAAGGTGTTGCTGCTATAGGTCCCTGTACCTGTACTTGAATAATTGAATAAAGGATTTATATGTGGGTCAGCAACTATACAGGTACGGGTGAGTAATTAGGGAATTGGTTACAAGAAGAACAAGATGAGCACGGACAGGGAAAGTGGGAGGGGAAACAAAAGGGCAAGAGTGACAAGAGGATCACGGCATCCAAAGCGTGGCAAAAGGAAAGCACTACATTGTGCACAAACCTAGCAGATTGAATTAAGGAAACTCCTAGGCCACGCCGAGAATGCAACACGTGGAGGCGACAAGCGGCGCCTCACGCGCCGCTCGAGGAAGCACGGGGACGCTTGCGGCCCCCGGCGCGGGTGAAGAGCAACGTGGCTTGAGATGGCATCCCAACCGAGGAAGATATCAACATCAGGATATCAGCAAATTCATCGCGCTAACTCATCGGACCCAAATAAGTACATTTTATGACAGATACTTTAAATCTACATGTAATTCCAAATCATGCCTTACCTCCCTCAATAATATTGTCCTGTGGGCCCCGTGCTTGCAGTTTCGGGACACCATCATCACCACCTCCTCCGGTATGGCAAACCTCACCACAATCGAAAAATATTTCAACCCCACACCTCATCCCATCCTCCCACAACCCGGCCCACCACCATGGCGCACATCGGCGGTCAACATTGACCACACCCCCATCGACCCCGACATATATATGAAACCGACATGACACTTCGCCATTCATCACCACCCTACTCTATCGGCGCCGGACACACTCCACCGTATCAAAAAACGAAAAAGATTACATCACAGTGCCGTCAAAGTGTTGCGCATACACTCCACCACAAAATTCCGGACAATATTTCGCACCTTCGCAAGTAAAAAATGCAACTAGGCGTCGGTTTTATTGACAAATCTCCTGAAATACTAGGCAATGCTCTGACGCCCAAGATGAAATGCGCCGACTAACACCGGGGGTGAATTCGAGCACTGCCGGGCTTGTGTACTTGGGGTTATCGCCCCCGCACCCGTGCGGCACGCTCTTTCAAATAGTGGCCGTGCTGGTTAGACGAAAAGAGTAACGGGCGCACAACGCCGCAATGTGAATGTTGATGAGACGATCACGCAAATATAATGGATAGGTTACGCAGGGAGGAGGTGTAGGGCAGGCCGTTATGGGGGAAACGCACGAAATCGCGTATGTAGACTTACCGCCGATATGCGCACAACCCAAGGGCAAGCCGCTTTCGGCCACAATGTTCAAACGCTCATACCTTACTCAAAAATGGGCAAAACTTTTTGAAACATGTACTGTTGGACGCATCTTTTCAATGCGCGTCGAACGCATCCACAAATCGAGTTTCTGTGAATCATTGGTTTTTACAAATTATTCCGGCAAACCTGAACCGCCATGCCAAGCAACACCCATCGAATTCGGCTCACCTCATGAGGCAATTTGTGCGGGGTTTGTCGATAAATGCTTACCAATTCTTCATTCCTATTTATTTCCGAACCTAATTCCCGACGTGTGCCACGCATGGGGCGGGTGTGGTTGGCACAAGCACATACCCATGCATTTCAAATACCACCGTCAACGTGATGCTTCCCTAACGGCGAAGTTGGTACTCGCCCCACCCTTGAGCCAATCGCCCTCGCATATTTACAGCGTGCATGGTTTATCCAAACCTGCGTCATGTGCGTTTTTGCTCGCTTGCTTCCAAAAAACATCACCCGTGCCTGCGGCGTGAACTTCCGTGCTATATTCACGCACCCGCACACCAAACTTAGCGCATTGAACACGGCACCCACGCCTCCAACCCCCCTCCAAAAAGTCCCCAAAATTACGGTTCTGTGGGACACGGAGTAATGTATAGCTTGGTATGAGCGCTTGAGCAATGCCCATTCTTGGCATATGGATTTATTTCTAGACAATTTTTTTCTTTCTTACAATATTGCTTTGGCGGGGTGTTGTTCCGCTTTGGTTGGGTGACTGTGGCAATTACTGCGGTTACTTACAGTTGAACCCCCGAGGAACGTCGGCACACATTGCAGAGAGGTGTCTCGATAGGTGTACCTAGACAAAGATTGACCGGCCCAATCGTTCTTCCGAGTGTCCAAGATGACAAAATATTGATAGCCGTTAGACAATTGTCGGTCCAATATGCCGATATTGTTGTAATACAATTTTAATTTCAATTTCAATTGGCCCGACAAGCCCTAAGGGACATTCGATAAACATGTAATTTTTTACCACAAGGGTAAGATTTCCCAATAATGTCACCAAGCTTACATACTAATCAATAGACGTTCGTGGGTTTGACCCGGGGTTCAATCATCGCGATAAGGGATACGGGTTGGTGGGTTGCGCTAACCTAGTGTGCCGAACGCAAGCAAAATATGCGCGAACTCTAACTAGTTCAAAGGTTGGGCATAATAGTAGCTAGAGCTGTCCGTTGGGGGAAGGGTTTAGTTGCGTCACTCCCTCGACTTGTGGTTGTTGTTGGGGTTGTGACGCGCCGCTATTATAACACCGCCAACCTCTGGGGTTCCTACTTCACATACATGTAAGTGATTTTACGGAAACCTCTTCTTTAAGACAAATTTGACGATTTGCCAAAAGGAAAGCAACAAACTTGTATGGCAGTTTGTTAAAAAGCATATTGCGTGATATTTAGTTACGGCTGATGCAATAAGGATGCGCGAGAACGCAACTGTTTTGCAATGTAGCTGAATGTAATCGAAGAAAAGAAGAGTAAGAACTGATTTTTCTCCTTCTCCACTAGTCTACTGCATTGGCTTATAAGTATCTTAGCCTAGCTTGCCTCCAATCTCGAAGCGTCACAAGTCCTCGGAAGAGCGTCTCGTGAGACGTGTTGGTATCGCCTCGGACAAAGTAACGTTGACCGGCGCGCCTTGACGCTTCTTTAATCTTACCAATCGGTACAACTAGTACTTAGTTGGTGACTCACGTTACTTACAACGAATGTATAACTAATAGTGTACATTTCCTCGGAAGATACAGAACTCAACTCAGTACCGAGAACATGCGAGTCCTAGTACGATCAATTGTAATGCACTAGGGTTGTACTCCTCACACACGTACCCTCCCCCGCTAAACAAGTCGAAGATCAAACTCATGCCAATAACCTTTTGATCAGCGCCGCAAGTCATTTTTGTGAGTCTTTGGCTCCGCAGGTGAAGTCCTAAGGTTGTAAGTGAAGACTGCAAGTTGGGCCATTTGTCCTCATGGAGTCCATATCGTATGTTGATGATACATGTAGATGCTCTTCAAGCGTTGCATCCTCTGTCGATGGAAGGGGGCATTCACAATCTACTAAGCACAATACATTATTGGCCACAATCTCTTGCTCTGTAGCATTAGTAAACGACTATCTTGTAAATAAGTACATATTGCCAAGAAATTCTTGATACAACTTCCAATTAGTCGTGAGGGTGTTGAACTTAGCCCACATAGGCAAATTTTGCGAGAGCGGACTCCGGTGCTGTCCGTCGACGCTTCGCAAAGTGTTGTCCGATTATGTCCGCCATACCCCAAGGCAAATTGATAAAGACTCTTGCGCCCGGCAGATTATGACCTAGAATTGAATCTTCGAAAGACAAATGAGGTATGTCCATGTGCACATCCAATCTCTCGTCATCAACACACCCCTCTACGGTGAACGAGTAGTGTTTGTGCAAAGGAGTAACTAGATCGACCATTTTCCATTCACTTGAGCGTAGAGTTTTTACAGTTCAACTAATCACATTTGCTTGCTTTGGTTACGACGACATGCTTTACAAACTGCCGGACGTCCAACTGCAGGCGTCTCCGCACAAGGCATTGATTAAGCCTAAGACATTCCCTTAGCGACAGCTAGTGGCGCAAGACGGGCGGTAGGAGTAGTAGCCGGTTGTTATTGTCCATCATCGGGACAGCTTGGTCTCAATTAATCTTGCTTGTCCATCCGACTTATCTGATTTGACCGAAATCTCGCCTCGAAGTTCCGGGCATTTAGACAGGCGATTTCCGGGATTGTGGCATCTATAACAAATATGTTCATCTCTAGCGGTGTAATTCCTTGCGACTAAGTGCGTTCACACTCGCATTCCATCAAGTCAACGCCCCGACCGTTGCGTTGCTTTCTTTTGTCCCCAAGACCTATGTTCATGCTCTTGTTCGTGACTTTTCGACCATCCTCAGGATCATCCGAACGCGGCTTCTTGTTTGCATTGCCATTTCTACCGTTACCAACCCCATTGTTACGTGGGCGCTTTCCGTTGCCTCGGCCAGATCCGGATGCATCGTACCTAAACTTTGATGACGTCGAAGTCGAGAAGCGAGGTGTCAGTGATTGCGCACTTCTTTCATCATGAATGGGGAGCGAGAGGATAGCATGGTGAGGGTCGCGACCTTAGCGGTGTTGTCCTCGTGGAGGATGTTTCTCCCCTTCAATTGTGAGAGAAACAACTCGATGGTGTGACGCATGGCGTGGAGCTCCTTCCACATTATGTGTTGGAGTCTGCCGTTGTCGCACCACATACTGCGGGTCTGAAAGTTAGCGTTATCGTTGAGCACAACAGCCGACCAACCGTAAGTGCTGGAGTCGCCATCGATGTACGCATTCTCCACTAGGCGGAAATTTGAGCGGCCGTTATGTTAACAACGTTTAATTAAAAGACCATCGGCGCCCGCCGGCGGCGCAGCGGCGGCGGCTGCGGAGGGGGGTGCGCTCGCAGGCCCGTCGGCATCCTCTCACCTCCCCGTGGTGGGCGATGGAAACCCCGTAGCCGTGCCAAGCCTGGCACGGTAGGGGGCTAAGAGGGCCAACAGCTCGATCCGCGGGATCAACAGCTGTCGGGAATGCCATGTACATATGGCTTTTGAAAAAACTATTTTCTGTGCAATACCGGCACCAAGATCTCCCGCTCGGCCCGTCCGATAAGTTTTTTCGCGGTTACATACTCCTGAATACAATCCTACTTCGAGGGGGTGGGGCCTGTACTACGGAAGCCTCTTATGGCGAGGAGGGTACGGCCGGATTAGAGGTGGGAGGCGGGTGTTGGAGCTGGTGGTGGCCAGCCGGGAAGTAGCGCCAGGAAAGGGCGCTCGCTAGCCGTCTACTAGCCATGTGCCAGTCGAACCTTCCCGGGGGGTGAGGCAAAACATGGCACATGCCGGCGGTCGGTTGCAGGCGCAGGAGCGGCTATGTGAGGTGGCGGCGATCCTCGGGATCAACCGCCGCCGAAAAGCCTTGTACGGAGGGTTTTTTCGGAAAACTGAAACTAATGTCCGTACCCGGCGTCGAGCTAGTTGGGAAGCAGCACTAGGGGGAGCTCACTAGCGAGCCGCCTCGTCGACAAGCTATATCTCCCGGCGGGAGGAGTAAGCTTGGGCGGCAAGGAGGACGGTCGCGACGGAAGGAGCGACACGATCTGGCGGCGACGACCCTCCAGGTCGGCGCCGCCGGAAAACCCCGTACGGAGGGTTTTGAATAATTTCCGTGCGCCCGCGACCCGCCGGATCCGACTACGGTGACTTGCCCCCTCCCCCCTCTTCGACACCCACTGCCCCGACAGACCTACAGATTTCTTGAGCGTGGGCCCGGGTGAGCGCGGAGGTCCCCACTCAACAAAGGCTGCTCGGCGGACGCGCGATCAGTGGGGGGAGGGTACGGACGCAGGCCGGACTACCTGACAGGTACCCGGGTACCAAACAGAGAAAAAACCGATGAAATGAGAGGGGAAAATTCAGGCGCGGAGGCAGGAGCGCCCATTTTTTCTATGCATGTGTGTCTCGGTCCCCCTCACTTGTCCTCGAGGTGACGGGGGACCTCGACAAAGAGGACCGTCGCGTCAGTAGACGCGGCTATGACCTTGGGGCGGGGATTGCGGGATGCGGCGGAGGGTGAGAAGCTATGTGAGTCGATAGGTGTACCTTGTCGAAGAGACCCGGGCTAGACTCGCTTATAAGTCCTGAATGGCTTGGTAGAGAGGCCCGAGAGACAGCACTCGGTCCATTTTGCCGGCACAAGTTGTAAACAATTTCAATTTCAATTCTTTAAAGACCATCATGTAACTTAACGACATCGGGGAAGTTTGATAATTGATATTGGCATTGGTTTACTTCACACATCAAGTAAAAAACAAAGCTTTTGCGAACACCGGTACCGGAAACCCGGTACCGAAATATAACTTGAAGACTGATCGCACAAGACGTGGTTATAGTTGTGAGTGCATGCCTTAAGAGAATTGTGGACCGACTTCGCGGCCTAGCTTCAAGACCCTCGCTTTAATATGATTTTTAGTGATATTTATTGTGGGATACAGGGTGTGTCCATGGGTTTGTGAGACCTCATGCGGAGCTGATGGGTTTTGGAGAATTATGACGGGGAACGGACCACGGGGGTACATGTCGTGTATCCCTACCGTCCAGGGGTCTCGGGCGGTAGCCTCAAGTAGCCCGCCGCAAGCGCCGCTCCGCTAGTAAACTTCTATTTCTCTCGGTGAAAAGCGGCGCAATCTAATACTTATTAGTGGAGAATATTGTCGGTACTCGTAGCATTGAGCGCACGCGTAGTGAGTACTCGTGCGAGTATGATGCAAACGTCCAGTAGCTCAATAGTCGTACATGTATGTGTGATGGTTGTGGCGACACGCCGGCGATCGACTCGTTGCAAGAAGCAGGATTAGCGAGTCCTCGCGTCTTCGATGTTGTATGATGGTGTATGGGGAATCGCACGTGTGGGAATCGCACGAGGGGATCACGAGCGTGAGCAACCGAATAAGGTCTGTCCATGCAATGTACAACAACGGCAACGGGCGGTTGGTGCGGTAACGGTGCGATACGCGCAGCGGGAAAAAATAGAGGCCATGTGGGGGCGACGTGGGCCGGCGACCGCACGTGCACATCGGATAACACTCATAACATGCAACATATCCTACCACCGGTGGAGCCACACGGGCGGGGGGGGGGGGGGGGGGGGGGGGGGGGGGGCGCTGGCTTAGATTAATTCGGCCACGGGGAGTGCGGTTTTGAGGTCAGAACTGCATTTTGCCTCGTGATGCCTCGTGTTCTTGGCAATGCGTTGGGAGCCGCGCGCGACGACCGAGAATGCCGATAACAGGAATGAATTACTCTTATATCCCGTATTGGCGCGACCGCGCGCCCGGTCCGAAAAAGCATCCCGTATGTCCCACAAACCCATGGGCACTCCCTTAGACTTTATTGGGTCTCGTTTTTCATTAATGCGTATCCTTTCTTGTCTTGGATTGTTGTGGATGACGCTAAATGTTATTACGCGATGTTATTAGTTTGTGTTCGTGGGTGTGTGTAAGAGATATGGTGGAAAGTGTTGGTCACCTCAAGCGAATGGCGCTTAGATAGCAACGCATCATAAGATTTCCACGGACCTCAAGGCTTTATTTTAGCGAAAAGCATATAGCTCCCGAACGGAATGGCATTGCAAGCATTGATTGCGAGGTTGTCATGTGAAATAGATCGGAGGCCAACCACTCAAACAAGAGCTTTGGAAATCGATATGTCAAGTTCCGCAACCTAAAATATGCTGGAGGGAACGATAGCGATATCAAATTGACACTTGAAAATGAATGAGGGACAGCATTTCGTCATGGATTTGCTTACAATATACTACGCAGAAAAAGAACAAAGGATCTGTAAACAAAGCAAGGGGCATTCATATACACATAGGCTTCTTACCGAACACACACACACACACACACACACACACACACACACACACACACACACACACACACACACACACACATACACACACAGTTGGTGCAGTCGCTACACCGCCTCTTCCTTGTTCCTATGTTTCTAGTCCAATTTTCACACAACAAGTAACATGAACCCAATGCCCATTTGTAACTCCCATTGCACACCAAAATACCCAACCAATATTCGAGGACGGGGGGAAAATTTCCATAAGCAATCACAACGGGGCAGGATTCGGGTGGCCCAGCGTACATCCGGTTTCTTGTTAGACATTCATGGCGCAAATGGTGGAGGCCTGAGACAGAGCTAGTGAGTAAGAGATGCACGTCTTCTAAATCAATCTCATCACAGCAGCTGATTATCGACATGTGCATGTACAACAGGTTGGTGTTTCCGGACGGGACGATGCTCATCAGACTGATAATGAGACGAGTGGACAGTTGATCATTATATTACTCAAATCGATGGGAAAAGGGCGTTGTTTTATTATGTGACGGCGCGCACTGAATGAATTCCTTGTTCGCCTGTCAAGCACAATAAGAATCACGTACATCTATGCCTGACCATCAGCGAACAGGGTAACTGAGGGCCAGCAGAAGATGGCGTGTAGTAGCTAGAGTATTTGACAGTCTATCCTAAGTCTGAGCAAAAGCTATTGCCAGCCATGAAATGTGTGTGTGCGGCTATCCTAGCGGAGCTCTTTGGTCGTATTCTCTTGAGCGACGAAGGAAGGGATAGCGTCGGCGTAGTCGTCTCCCAGCACTTCTTCCAGCACAGCCCCTTCCTTCTTAAGCTGCGCGTTGAGTTTCGCGAGCTCCTTCTCATAAAATGCCTGCAGCTCGACGCGCTCCGCCTCGTGCTCCTCCACTATTTTCCGGGTCCGCTCCAGCGCCTTTCGGATGTATCCCTTCGAAGGCGTATAAGCAGCGACGGCATCCGAGTCCAGTGACGCCCCCACCGAAACGAAACCTCGAGCCAGGGATTCCCGTCCACCGTCGAGCATCTTGCGCATACCGGTACGGTTCATCTTGGCAAGTACCACGGTTTCCGGAGACATGTCGGGGTGAAGCTGGGAGTGACTCGGTCCGGCGTGTCCGATCGCTACGAGGACACACAACGACGCAAGTGCGGCGACCAGCAGTGTCATGCCCACGACTCTACGCGCACTGGGTATTCCTGACCCTACACGTAGAACAACTTTCACGCTGCGTGACACACATAAACCAGGAGTCAGAAAATCGGGGGAGGTTAAGCAAGTCGATAATCATTAATGACATGCACAGTCTCGCCGCTATCCGGCGCGTCGTGCCGCGCTGGAGTACGTGTACGTCGTATCAGAGACAACAAGCGCCGCGAAGCATGCACTACGCAGGCAGTCAGTTCATCGCTGGGTACGATGTTGAAGAGAGGGCACGTACCCGGGAGAAAGTTTAGGGCTGCCGGCCGCCTGGCTACGCACCTCCTGACTGGGGGGGGCTACCCGCCCGAAGGTGGAAGCGACGACTTGGCTCATCTCGGTATTTGAATTTCGGAATAAGAAGAATAGCTAAGATACGGACGGATGCGCTCGACCTTATTCCGCTGTCAGAACTGGTAGCCAGGAGCACCTGCCCCTCTCGATCTTTCGAGCTACAGCAGTGTTCTTGAGGCGAGCGGTGGCTATATTTTCAGACTGCTACTGGTTGATGAACCCTGACGGCGGCGGTGTCAAAGTGCAGCAGCGAAATAGACTAGCAGCAGCAGGAAGCGCGCCCGGTGACGGAGGTGCGCCGCTTCGGACGAGTACCGTACTTTTGACGTACATGCCTGACCAGATAAGATGTTATTCCGCTCGTCGCGCGGTTATTACGGTCGGTCGCGGTATGGAAGTATGCGCTGTCCGTAAAATGTACAGGTAGGTCGTAATAGGTAGTACTATACTCCTTATAATTATTATTGAAGAAAGTGCTTTCAGTAGCCGTACGTCTTGCATTTGTGATGATGCCGCGATGACTACGGTGAAGGTACATTCAAATTGATGACCGCACGTTAAGTACTGGAATTTCAATCTGCATTAAACAGAGGCATCGTCTTCGCGGCTGATTTAATTATGTCCTCACCCGAAAGCCACCCGCCGAGTTGGAGACGGTGCCAAGGTGAGAAGAATATGGTGGTGCACGAGGCAGAGATGGCACTGAGACGAGGTGGCATACGCAGCCTACTGGAAAATCACGCACGCGTGGAACACTCCCTGCGCAGCCTAGAAGAGTAGATAGACCAGAAAGTGTGTCGTTAAGTCTCAGACCAGGTGGTGCTCTCTGTGCATGATTTTCCTGAATGCATGCACGTCGAAAAAATTGTGCGTCAAATTCATCCGACCTTGGCCGTTTAGACGGTGGCATACGGCGCAGGGAAAATTCTCTCGTCAGCATTACACCTTCAGACCCTTGCCCAGGGTCAACAAGCACAAGGGACTGACTGCAGAATAAATTCATGAAAAAAATGTCTTGATAGGAGGACGAAGAGGCTGCTGCCACCGGCTGACAGACTGCTGCTACTATTTACGAAAGAAAGGGCACCTGCTGCTTATGTACTGTAAATAATATCTACGTCCGAGATTAGGACATAGAGCTTCACGGTCCGGCCGCCGGCGCCACTGCCCTCCGAAAGATACGGTGACGAATTACGCTGACTAGTCGCGCCATCCGCGAGACCTTGATGGGTTCCTTTAACTCAGGACAGTCCGCATTTTCACAAAAAGCAGCCTTAGCCCTAGGTTGCCTTACTTCTTGCACCCCAGGCCCTGTGCAAGAGTAGTGGTACAGCACTGGCAGTCAGATGGCAGAAGCCTTGTCGTGCTCCAATGACTCGTTTCACCGACGCACTGCAGAGCAAAAACGCCACCCAGAGTAACAATTAGGCGGGAGACTACAGTGAATACAGGTAATCAACAAGGAATATCGGACGTATTAGATTCAGCGACTTGCACGACGGTCCAGCCGTCTGTACTGTCTATGTCTACACTATTCACTACCCACAGTTTGATTTCCAGGAATGATATTTGGAATTTTCAAGGCTGGATAGAGTCACGGGCAATACGCTCGCCACTCAGACAAGTAACAAAGCACTACACCGGCCTGAGACTTAGGAAGGTGAAGCACCGGGAATTATGTCAAAGTAAAGCGAGTCGCAAAAGTCATCGGGGTTCCTGCAGCCTTGCATCCAGTGCATCTGAGGGCTTGTCCGTTAAAGTATTAAACAAGACGTGGTTGGGGGATGAACAATGCAGACACAAAAAAATGCGAGCCAATAAATAACACGTTCGGTCCAAAACACGATACCCTCCGCATGGGCAGCGGCAGGGGCCTCCTACTCGGAGGTTGGGGCTAGCGCTATAGCTGCGCTGATGAATCTGGCAGAGTGTCGGACTTCGACCAGGAAGGAAGGGAGCTGACCGGGTTTCCAGAACCAGGACCAGTGTGGTAACTTCAATATCAGGGTGTGCTTTGTTCACTTGGAACAAAGGTCAGGGTTGGCTTTGTTCCATGGAACAGAGGACGACAGGTTTGGCGTTTTGGGGGTGGAGGAATGGGATCAGTGCCAGTGGTAAGCGGGCCGGTTACGCTGGTGTGCGGGTTGGGCGTAGTAGTTACGGGACTGGGCATATGGGGAGCGGTGGAATGGGTATTGGGACTGGGGAGCACCTGCGCCGACCTGCCGCTGCATGTAAGCAGGCGGGTAGGCCGCCGGTCGGCCGTAGTCGGCATAAGGTGAGGGCTTCGCTCCCGCACGGCTGCCCACCCGGCTCACGCCAGCGGGGGCACCGGGGTACGCGGGCGCTCCGCGCGCAGGAGGAGCCACCTTCATCCGCTGCGCCTCATACTGCGACTGCCCGCCGCGCGAGTTAGGCGGCTGCGGCCCTGCGCGACGCCCATATTGAGCACCGCCGTACTGCGCGTACGAGGGTGGCTGCCCGTATGCGGGAGGAGGCGCTCCGTTCCGGCTGGCACCTGGAGCGGCGGGCAGATAGGATTGCGCAGCAGCGGCGTGTGAGGAGGGGTAACGCGATTGCGCGGGTTGTTGCTGATACATACCATGGTATGGGGCGCCGTTGAGGTGGGGGTGGCGCATCACATCACTGGGCCTTCGACCCTCCACCGAGTCGGTCGGCGGCCGCGAGTTAGAAACAGGTCGGTCGCGGGGTCGAGCGTTGTTTTGGGAGTACGGGTAGTATGGATTATGCGGGGGAGGAGGGTGGGCGGGGGGTTGCTGCTGATGATAATACTGCTGGTAAGGGCTGGGGTGGTCATAGGCGTAGCCACCTCGAGGCTGCAGTGCCGCCCCAGGCGGCGCCGCCACCGGCGCGCGCGCCCTCTGCGCCTGCTCCCTCTCTCCGCGCGACGGCGCCCTGCGTAGATCACGAGGCGGTTCCGGCGCAGCCGAGCGCGCCCGCCCAGCGGACGGTGCCCTCGCCGCAGCACGAGGCTGCTGTGGAACCACTTCCTTGATCGCGGGAAGACCCATGTTCATAGGCGCGGCGTTCTCCTTCCCTGCCTCCTCCTCCGCTTGGTACTGCGGCGTCGGAAATTTGCCCTTGAGCAGGTTCAGGTTACGCGGTACCTGGATGGTCGCGAGCATCTGGTTATCGCCGCTGACGGGAACGTTGGCCTCCATGCGAATCTTGGCCTCCATCTTCTTAACTGTCTCGCTCGATAGGATCTGCTTTAGTGTGGGGCGGTTCTCGGGGACCGCGTCGAGAAGACGGCGGACCATGTCGATGAGGTCGGCGCTGTACTGGCGACCCACGGGGGAGTAGCGTCCGCGAAGAATTTTATAGCGCAGCTCGCTCATCGAGCGCGCCTCAAAGGGGACGTTGAAGGTGGCCATCTCGTAGAGGATGCAGCCCAAGGCCCAGACGTCAGACGGGAAGGCGTAGGGTCGGCTCTTCCAGACCTCAGGAGGCATATAGTGAGGCGTCCCTATCTGCGTCTTGGCCATGCTGCTCTTCAACAACTTGGCGATTCCCAGGTCTCCTATCTTCAGCACGTCGCCGTCCGCCACCATGATGTTACCCGGCTTGATATCACGATGCAGCACGCGCATCTCGTGCAGTGCGTTGATGCCACGGGCAATCTGGATGAAGTACTTCCAAATCTGCATCTCATCCAACGGCTTCCGCGCGGTGGCCTGCTTCTTGATGATGCGAGACATGTCCCCGTTGGGCGCATACTCCATCACAATGCACAGCCGGTTGCCGTCCAGGAATGCCTCATTGTAGGAGACAATGTTGGGATGGGAGGCAGAGGCCAGCAGGCGAATCTCATTCACGCTCTCCTCCCGCTCCGTCTGGCTCATAGACTTGACGTCCGTCTCCTTCACCGCATAGATGCGCTCGTCCGAAATGCGCTTCACCTTGTAAACGCTCCCGTAGCTGCCTTTCCCCAAAAACTTCAGCACCTTGAAATGCTTCAACAGCTCACGATTACCACTGGGCAGCGCCATGCTGTCTGCAGACACATCCACAAACAAAGCTAGTCCATTAGACACGCACAAGAAGAGGGCCACGCGCTTTCCACGTCAGTGAGGTACAATAATACTCAAATATAAAATAAAACGAAGTCAATTTCAGGAACTTGAGACACACCTGTAATTTGTTGTCTGTGGTGAGCTGGCGTTTTTCAATCCGACGTCTTCGCTAGTATGGATTTAGAACCTGCAGATGGTAAGATGAAGGGGGCGGGCAAGGTCAGCACGCCGTGTTGTCTATGCTGTCATGGATGGATCACAATGTCATAAATCGCATTGATCAGTTTGTAAGAAAACTCTGTTGCGAAGGATGTCACACGCCATGCGGTAGGTCAGCGATACCACCGGAGACCTCAGGCCCGAGTGCCGAGGGCAGGCTGCACATGAAACCCGTTACGATATTTCCGCACGCACTAAAAATAACGTCCGCGCCATGGTTTTACTCGCGTGAGTCTACACTCGAGGGGCGTCGGGCTGTCCGTAGCTGGACTGCTTTAAGACGGAAATAAACGTCGCACTAACCGACCCACATGGCGCATAGGCGGGAGGGAAGGGGGTGACAAACCGTGTAAACCGACGTCCCTGCGATCCACAGCGCCAAGATATCAAAGCTAGGAGTTTCTACTATCGATGCTGTGCCTAAAGTTACGCGCTGTTGCGACGCTAGCTGCGATTAAGGTCGCTGTCGCAGACTCTCTGACGGGTTGGATGCGCTGTAGGCAAAGGCGGTCGGTCATACGTGATGACCGTACAGTCACAACCGCACAGTACCAGCTTACGACTGTGATGTGACTATCAGTAGTTAGCGATAAGTATTAATGTCAGCGAAATAACGCTTGGCATACGCGCGGTCATTGAATCTCAATATATAAAGGCATGAAGTACTGAAATCGATCGACGTCTGGCAACTGCGGATTGAGCGGGAAAATTGGAAGACTGCGACGGTCCGTGGAAAATGACGCTCTCAGCAGCGCAAAATGAAGCGGTACATGTATCTGTACTGTACTGTGTACGCAAAGGGGATCTTGTGATCGCAGCGCAAGCGAGAACGAAAAATACAGTCAAGACCACACCTAACGAAAATCCTTCCTCCAAGGGACAAGAGTATGGCGACTTCGAGTGTTGGGAGTGTTGGGCGTCAGCGTCTACCGAGTTTTCCTAGGGAACTAACCGATGCTGGCGAAAAGGTAAAGCTCAGTTCCGCGAGCAAAAATATGCAACGCCGCGGCGAGAGAGGCGTTACACCGAAACAGTTTCTGAGGGAAGTGCGGCGAGGTTGTGACATGACGCCCGAACTCGTTGCCTGGACGGAAAGATTTGCGCGACATATTGAGAGGGAATGGCGAATAGACATCCGTGACAGGCACGCCTATTATCAATCTGTTTGTATAGCAAAATAATCATAGAGGGGCTGAAAATCTGCGAGTCAGACGACGAGCCAATGAAATGGAGCGAGTAGACGCCGCTAGTTTCTAGCTCGCACTGTCAAACCATTTTCGGTAAGGGAGTAAGTTCCAAAACGCGGCTGACGCTCTCAAGCACCGTGCCTCACGGGATCGCTGGTTATCGGTGTACCGTACTCACGGCGGTCCCGAAGCACGTTGTGGCAGCGGACACTCGACCCCAGTCAGCTGCGAACGCCAAGACGCTCTGGAAGCGCGCCTTTCCTTTACCCAGCGTCACTATCACAGCCGGGTGATAACTTGTCGGGGAGGGTACAGGGAGGATAGTCGCACCTAACGAACCACTGTGGCTCCAGCGGCTTGTTGGTGGCAAGACGTCTATGCGAGTGCTGGGACGCTGTGAATATTGCGGGATAATGACCAGTCGTTAACAAGTTTGTAGAAAGTTTTTCGGCGCGAGGCTGCTTTTATGCATATTTTCAGATCCTGCCACCGGTCGCAGGTCACACGACACATGTCGCCGCGTTGCTTCGACCAGTACTGTCAAATGTACTTCAGTATGAGGGGGTGGCGCGTCATGACTCAATCTGAGTGAGTAATGATTTCGGAATAAATTCGTCTTGCCTTTCAGTGGTTACATTTACATTCTAAACAGTATATTACGACGTGGATATGTACCTGGTACGGGAAGACTTGTTCATATGAAGGACTCGTGGTCAATCCTGGCAGCAACACACGACGACGTTGTTGTATTGTTGCTAATTAAATTATTATAATCCTTATTTGGTAGCGACTGTATCGATGGTCGTTAATATCATTGTTTACTCATCCCATTCAACATAATATCATATCCGGTATCGCTATCACTAACCCTGATTTTGGGCCCATAGCGATATACAAATCAAAATCCTAATACCTACAGTTTGATATTTTCTCTGTATTGCCTTCAAATTGTTGAATACGGGTGATAGCTCGTCAAACCATCACCGTTCAGCTCGGTAAAAAGTCCATGTAACCAATCGTATACGAAATCTTGCACGCCCCCATCCAACAACCGAAGAAACCACTTACGAATAAATACCAAACCCACATGCTTATTGCCCACAAGACTCGCTAGCGCCAATGAAAGTGTGGCACTTTGCTTCTTGCACACTGCGCGCTAACATGAATCAATTATGCATGCGGAGATGCAAATGAGGGAGTACATGAGAGTCTTATTGTTTATAGTAGCATGCAATGTAATTAAGAGATAAAATGTGATGTCGTTTGTCAGCTCCCTCCATTGCACTAGGCTTAAGTAGACCTAGTTATAACACATGTCATGTCTTCCATGCGCAATGCAGCCTCCGTTAGCCCTCTCTCGTAATGGCCGTCCGTAGACGTGCGTGGCGAGTATAATCTTAATGCAGTAAAAAATATTGTGGGACTCGCACGTACCGCTAATAGTTGCATTCCGTACATTCCGAGGAAAGTGTACACCCGCACTTGTACAACCATTCTAATCATCTCAAGTCATGGTATTGTAATAGCGTGCTTATTGGTGAGATTAACTAAGCGTCAAGACACGCCGGATCACGTCTGCCCGAGGCGACATATAGCACGGCACATGAGACGACCTTGTGAAGAACGCGTGACGCTTCAAGACTTAGGGCGTGTTGTAAGTACTACCTTCTAGTTATTAGTTGCAAATAGCTAATGTAAGCTATTCTAGATATGAATAGTGCATGTCTAGATCGGACATACCGATGACCTGTTTGATTCGGTACATAGTTGTCGCTAGGCTATAGCGCACTCATTTATGTTCTCCCGACACCACGCCTCGGGCTGGTTGTCTGTGTGACTATCCTATTTGCGTGACTGTGATTGTAACTACGTATGCGTTAGCTACCTTCCATACTGGTCGTGTGTGCACGGTTTAACAGGTTATGGGTCCCCGCCTCACGTCCCTCACGCGCGACAACCTTGTTCGGCGAGCTGCGATCGCCACCTCTCCCGCATAAGGCAAGTTCATATAGACACTTAGTACTTTCACCTTGTAGTCAGCGGTATCGCCAGTATAAAGTGCGCTTTAAAACCCACCCTCCACCCCACCTAAGACAGTTGCTCGTGGACGCCAGACAGCCACCCACACCGACGCACTCGTCGTGTGCGGACAGGGTGCACACATGTCCAAGTTGGGGGGGGGGGGGAGCACTATCGGGTGAATACGCATACACAGGGTGCGCGACAGCCCTAGTTTAATTTGTCTATATATTTTACTTAGCGACTCAGCCGCCAGCGCATCGCCCCACCTGAAGTGGCCGTGGCCTCGACTTGTGCCCCACACTGGGTGGAGGACACAGAAAAGGTGCTTTGAGACACCCCGGGGCAACAGCCGAGGGGTCGGCGGGCATCACGCCGTCTCTCTGAAACCACTGTTAGGCACAAGTCCGGCTAGCGGTTCTTACCGCTGCCTGTCGTCTTGTTTTTCCTTTCCTCTGCCGCGATGGCACCGAAAACTCGATTTACCGACTCTCCACTTGTTTCGCCTCTTGATTCCCCGGACCCCATCTCTCAGCATAGCTCGCTAGTTCCGATCCATGATACGATCGCGCTAGTCCTAGAGAAAATGGCGCTCATCAACGCACGCATGGACGCGCATTCGGCCGACTCTGTTGTTGTTGTTGCTGCAATTGCTGCTGCAGACCCCCTTGTCGCTGAGCGCCGTCGCGATTCGGAGCTCGAGCCACCGCGCGACGGCCACTCCGTGGACACCCTCCCACCACCTCCACCACACCCTCATCTCGGCTACGCCCCTCCCACCCACGGATTCCTCTTCCCAAACGCACGGCCGCACCACCTCCCCACCTCCCGTGGCTCCCCGCACCCGTACGGTCCGCCGACTGCAGTGCCCCGCCACTCTCCCTTTCTTGGTGGCCCGCCTCCGCACTTCCGCACTTCCCTTGCCAACATTCCTCTCGTGCCCATCGTGGTGCTCACCAAAGCCGTGGCGGCCGTCTCCCCGCCATTGACCCGGTGGTCATCGGCCGCGCTGCCCATGAAGCAACCGGCTTTGATAAGGACGCCCTCAACCGGTCCATGAAGATGCCGGTCCCCACCATGGGGCCCACCACGGACTTCACGCACTAGAAGAGGAACTTCCTGAACTTCCTCTCCATAAAGGCAACGTACCTCATCCCCCGGTTGGCCATCCGCGAGTCGGGCGTCTGGCTGGATGAGCAGGCACAACACTACGCCTACACATTGCTGCTCCATGCAGCCAACAACAATAAGCGCGATGACCACGCAACGAAGTGTGTCTCACATGTACGTCCCGACTGCGCCACTGCAACATGGGATATCATGTATGAACGCCTAGACTGCCGGTCCTTCGCTCGCTCTCTCTCATGACTTGACAACCTCATGCTCCGGCAGCGCCCTTGTCGGTCCCTCATTGACTATGTTCACTTCATGAGGCAGACATTCGATGACTGCAACGAGACCTCTCAGATGATTGATGGTTCCGCGGCCACCCACCCCCACAACCTCGGCCTCCTCATGCTGCGTGGAATATCCAGCACCGGCCCTTTCGGTCAGGCCAAGCAATGTGGCATTAACGCCTTCGACACCGACTACTTGTTGTCTGCTGATGAGGTGATGGCCAACATCCTCCACCTAGCACACAACATGGGCGAGGAAGCCTGTGCTCCGGGCGCGCCAACCCCCGACACATCACCCCCTCCCATTTCTGCGTTTGTCGTTGCTAGTCGCGGTTCGCACAACGGTCGAGGACACAACCCACGTGGCCCTCGTGTTGGTCGTGGCCTCCCCAACAAGTGCAGCGCCTGTGGCAGCATGGACCACATAGTGTCCTCAAGCCCCAGATGACGCCCTCCTTAGGTGGACCCTTGCCAAACGGAAGATGATCATCCAGAAGTACGGCACCCATGGTGGCTCTGCTTCTGCACACGCAGCCCTGATGAGCGACGTCACCGCCGACGACACTGAGAGTATGCCCACTCTCGAGGACTGCACGGATGAATACGATGACACCGGGGTGAGTGTCCCCTTCATCTTTGTTGCATTCTCATCTTCCCTCACACCGGGTCGTGACCTTTCCCAGCTATGGGTGGTTGATTCAGTTTGCTCGATCAATTTGACCGCTTTTCGAGGTGATTTCGCTACGTTCGCCCCCCCTCCGCTCCCTCTCGCGTGGGTGGGGCCGGCGTCGACGTTAAGGGCAGTCGCTCAGTGCGGATTTCTGTTCGGCTGGCATCTGGCGAGATAATTCACCGCACGGTCCATGCATTGTACACCCCCGACATGTCATCTCGCTCTGCTCAGCGCATCGGGAGACTTCTTAGTGTCAGTTGGATGTAATCCCACAGTGGTTGTGAGTCTACTTTCCCTAGACTCTAACACTGGCCTTCTCGTGGTGCCCACACGAATGGGTGTGCTAGAGTCGTATGGCAACGGTCTCCACCTCCTGCCCCACCACCCAGAGCTACCCCCAAGCCCCTCACATGATAGCGCGCGCGATCACGGTTCCCGTGTTGCCCTCACTGCCCATTGCGACCCCGTATTGTGGCGCCGCCGGTTCAGACACCTTAACATGCAAAACATGCAAGCCTAGCACACCCACAGTGTCCCAACTAGCCCAACATTAGCCAACTATGTAAAAAATGTTTCTTGCGCTTCATGCTTGCTCCACAAAGCCACAATTGCACAACGCAACAGTAGTGCTCACGCAAAACCATCTCCTCCCCTTCTCGACATGTCCTCTAACCTTTGGGGCCCAGTGAATGTCCCCTCCCCACATGGCCTACGCTATTGCCTGCTCGTCATCGACCACTACACATATTACATGTGGGTGCAATTCCTTAAGACCAAAGACGACGCCTGCTCTGAGCTAGAAACCATCCTATTGGACATCACACACTTGCATGCACGCCATCACTCTCATTCATGCGCGTTCACACCGGTCCTAAAGCTCGACTGGGACTTTGTCTTTGAGGCTGCTGCCACACGCCAAATGTGCGCTCGCCTGGGCGTCGGTGTGCAATTTTTGCCCCCTATTACCTATGACCTTCGTTACCCATGACCCGGCTTCCTCGCCGGACTCGCGCACATGCTTTCGCCCCCCCATTACCGGGGTGGCCAAGGACGTCTACCCAAGTCTACTGGGCAGCCTCCAGTACGCGGCCGTTTTGCACGCGTCCCGATGTTTCCACGGCGTTGAGCATCCTTGGCTTCGCCCAAGCATCCCCCACGGACGCACACATGCAGGCTCTGAAAAATGTACTTCGATACCTCCACGGCACCATCGACATGCGCCTGACGTTGGGGGGGCACAGACCACTTTCTCCAACTTACATGCTTTGCCGACGCTGACTGGGCAAACGACAACAACACCCGCAAGTCGCGTTCGGGCTATCTCTTCACTCTCGGACGCGGGCCCATTAGCTACAAGTCCAAGCAACGGACTTGTGTGGCCCAATCCACTTGTGAAGCCGAGTACTACTCTGCGGCTGACGCCACCAAGGAGGGACTCCACCTCTGCCAACTTATGGGGGAGATGTTCAACGCCCCCATCACCGAAACCACCACCATATGGGAGGACAACCAAAGCGCCATCGCGTACTCCCTGAACGCCTTGGTCAACGAGAGGACTAAACACGTCAGTCTGAAGTGGCACTTCCTCAAGGACCACGTGGAGCAGGGAACCATTAAGTTGATTTACCTCCCCACGGACCAAATGGTGGCCGACATGTTCACGAAACCTCTACTAGGACATGCACTGACAAGACACTGAAGTGCATTCCTTGGAGGAGAAGACCCAATGCAACGTTTCATCCCGTAGCTACCTTCAAGGGGAGATTGTAAGTGATAACTTCTAGTTATTAGTTGCAGATGGCTATTGTAAGCTATTCTAGATATAATTAGTACATGTCTAGATCGTACATACCGATAAACTGTTTGATTCGGTACGGAGTTGTCGCTAGGCTACATCGCACTCACTTCTGTTGTCCCGACACCACGCCTCGGGGTGTTTGTCTTTGTGATTGTCCTATTTGCGTGACTGTGACTGTAACTACGTATGTGTTAGTTACCTTCCATACTGATCGTGTGTGCACGGTTTAACATGGCGAGCTAGGCTGGGTTCCTTAAGCCAACGCAATAATGGAGGGGGGAGACAAGTAACTTTTCATTTTCTCTTTTTAATAACTACATTCAACTACATTCCAAACAATTGCGCTCTCGCGCATTCTTTCAGCATTAGCCCTAATTAATTGTTACGGAGTTTCTTCTTTAAGTTAAAGTCACAATAGTTTCGGAGCGTTTTGATCTACTAAACGCTAACAGTTGCGCGACTTGCAAAGTTGTATTGCTCAACGAATCGTTGACAATGGCTTCAATGGAATCTAGAAGCTATGTGGTGATCTTGTTTTTTGTTGGAAGTGTTTCAACATGCCACGCTCAATTCGCCATGCAACGTGAAGCTCAATTCGGTACGGTCTTATTTCCGACTGACCGAATTTTACCTAATGAAAGACATGTGGCTGCGCAAGGGTTATCACGCGAAACCAACATGCCATTTTCGAGCGACGATTTGCATTTGGTTCGCGATGAAGTAGTTTGGATTACGCTTACGGGTGGCAAGAAGCATCACATATCGGTTTTCTCGGCGTCCACTCCGTCGCAGGTCATAGTTTCAGATTTACATACCGCGGCTAAGATCGAGAAATCAATTGACACCGTGGCAACTCAGTTGGCGGATCGTTACGTCGTTCGTGCTTTTGTTTCGATCAGTGGAAGATATCACGCCTACTCAGATTGGTAACGTCAAGTAAGCCGTCGCATAAGCTTTCGCAATTTAGATTTGTTCCGTCTTAGCAAGCTTTCCGTAATGCATTTCGGGAGAAAAACTTCTCAATGCATTACGACGACGACTTTTCTAAGGACTTCCTCTTCGCGCCACGTTTTCCTATTGCTAACAACAATTGGAAGCATCGTGTTGCTTTCTTTAGCAAGTTGGTTGGTGAGGAGCCGACGGAATTTCGCATGCGAGTTTTGCCTCCTACTGCGAAGTTTGATGGTATACATTCCACCATGACCGAGAATCAACGTAAGGCCGCACCTCGACAAAATAGAACTAATCCGAGGGACTTGGAGGTTAGCTGGAGTTTCAACCGCAACGATTTTTTACGTCGGGCCTCGATACCAAGACTGACATCGCGGCCATTTGGGCTACGTCACAATTTGGTGGTCTTAGTGTTAAACCAATGGTTAAAGGACAGGTAATGCGATCTTTTGCTTAGTTGGTTGAGGCATTAAAGGAGACGACGCTTCTGCCTAACATCAGGGACAGCGCCATTACGTATTTAATGGCTTTCAATCAATTTTACAAATCCTTCCGGGAGTACAACACGCTTTTCAACGATTTCGAGAGACGTTCTCACGTTGACATAAACGATTATGTTGTGTGCAACCGTTTTATTACGGATCTAGCTAATTTTACTCCCATAACGCACGCCATGTCGCACCGAGCGAGGTCGGTTACTCCTTTAACCATTGCTGAGTTGCAGAACTTTCTCAACCGTTTGGTGGTCGACTCTCTACATATGGGGCGTGCTGATCAATCTCAAGACGACACTTTTAGCAATTAAGGTGATCGTGGTAACGGGAAGCGCCCTCGGAACAATGTTTGAAATGGCAAAGGCAATGGAAGCAAGAAACCTCGTCCGAACGAACATGAGGACGGGCCCGGGGACAAAAGCAAGGGCAAGGGCAGAGGCAAGGACGATATTCGTAGCATACGGCGTTTTGACTTCAACGCTATTGTGAAAGCGCTTACACCCAAGGAAGAACAACGTCATCGAGATGAACAACGTTGTTGAAAGTGCCACAAGCCCGGACATCGCATGTCTAAATCCCCCATGCTGCAAAATCACTCGGATGACAAAGCGGGCAAGCAAGACTGATGGTGGCCAAGCAGCACTAATGATGGACAAGAGCAGTCGGCTATTACTTTTGCAGCCCATCCAGCACCGCTAGCTGTTGTGGAGACTTTGCCTTTGACGTCGGTGGCGCCTTCTGTGGAGACGACACTTATATGAGGACGTCAATCAATTCGTAAAGCCGGACGTCGTGAGCACAATAAGCAAGGGTTGAGTATTACACATGTAACAACTCGATGTTCAATTGATTAGAAAATTGTCGACTCGGTCCTTACTCTTTCGTATGGACGATCTCTTTCACCTTGGAGGGGTGTGCTGATGATGCGGGGTCGAATGTGCACGGGGACGTACCTGAATCTTCCCCATCCGAATCAATTCTAGCAAGAGACGTATCTTGCGAGAGAGTTGTAATTTCTTCACCTTGGGAGCTCGCGGAACAAATCGGACTACATCTTGGAAACTGTCGGTACAACTTTACAATCCATTCTCGCCATCTTCGTTCTTCCTAAGTGGGCTAAATTCAACAACCTTACGGCCAACTAGAAAGTGTACCATGAGTTCCATGTCCGTATGCAATTGTTCACTCGATAGTCGACTTCGAATGCTACACTTCAGGAGACGGTAGCACATGCTCCTTGGCATGTACATCTGCGGTAAGGATATTCGGAATGTTTGCTTCCACCTACAGTTGATGTAACACCGAAAAACTATCTATATGTACCAACGGCGGGCGATTTGGACTTCATCGCTAAGACACGACTGGCAGACATTGCTTATCTTGCTGTGTTGACGGACAACACCGAAACTCGTGCTCTTTTGCAGTAAATCATGTTGTCGGTTTTTAATTTTGCCGGTCTGCGACAACAAACCGTGCTGATGGACTGCGTTGCGACGCTGGATTTCGTGTCGGAAGACTTTGATACACGAATGTGACTATTTATGCGTATCAAGTCGTCTACCACGACACATGTGCAATTTACTAATGGATAGCGAGTTGCGTCGACCAAGATGTATGCCATATCTTTTACTGTCGCTCGGCACCAGTTTGTACGTACGTTCCTCGTTCTTCGAGATTTGCATGCTGCGGACATTGTGTTGTGTCTACTATGGTTGGACGATGAGCAAGTGACAATTACGTTTGGTAACGAACGACTTTTGCATTGATGGTTGGCACAGTAATTAAAAATCAAGTGATGGAACGACGACCCGAGTGTCTTCTTCTGTCGTTGACGAAGGTCCAGAAGTCTACGCGGAAGCCCGCTCGAGCCAAGGGGTGGAAAGCGGATTTTTTCACGGTACATTCGACAGTTGCTGAACAATAACCTTAGTCGGCATTCCATCTTGGAGATGAACTCAGCAACCAACATTGAGAGGCCTCACGGAAGATGTTGTTTGATGACTTCCCGGAGCTTCTTCAGCCGGCCGACACTCCATATCATGTCGACCTTGGGACCGTCTAATTTACACTCATGGTCCAATGTGGCGTCAAAGGCTTGAGTGTTAGTCGCCTGCTAAGCGGGAGGAGTTAAATCGATGACTCATTGACGGCGTTGATGCAGGATTAGTACGACCAAGTTGCGGCGAATTTAGCTCGCCGATTTTGTTCGTGCGCAAGGCATATGGCTCTCTTTGCATATGCATTGACTACCGGGAAGGAAAAATGCGTGCCTTTTACCTCGTGTAAACAACACCCCAAATGAGTTAACGGACGCACATTTTTATACAAATTTTGATTTGGCATCTGGGTTTTGACGAGTACGTGAACCACAGCGTAATCAAACCTCCTAAAAGCATGCGCTTAGAAAACTAACTTTATTTATAACGATTTCGACGCTTCCGACGGGCGCTTCTGTCTACCCCAATCCACCATCCTATTGTACATGACTGAAGCCCCAAGGACGGCAAGCACATGCACCTAAGACTTAAAAAATGCGGCTGTGACGAGAAAAGGTTGTGAGGCGTGCGTGTGAGGCGAGTGGTTGACAATTACGGTCCGAGTTTGAGAGGGTGGCATTGGTCGGTCGGTTAGTGTGCGGAGATTATTTTCCGGCAATGTTTGTATTTGCTCCACACATAACCCCCTCTCCCCTAAGACACCAGATGGGTGACGCACATTTCCACGCCTCACCACGGGCACGGTGCTCATTCTAATCAATCGACGTATTCTCGCTTAAGAGATGCTACATCGACAAAAGCACTCCTACGACCACAACCGCCTCGTCACCAACCTCAGCGGCAACCCCTGTGAGACTTCCGTCAAGGGAGCCCCACATCTAAACGACGCGGAGAGGGCGGCCAACACGTCTAGCTCACTGGCCCCGAATTAAGGGGGGCCGCCAACTATCGAGCTAAATATGTACTTTTCGCCATCCTCGCCTACATATGGGACGACGGCTATGCCGAGCTCCCCGACGTCGAAGATACCCTCTATGCTGCCACTCACGAATCGTGGAAAAAGTGTGAGGTCTCAAACGACCCGCCCTACCCCAGCCCCCCCCCCCCCCCCCCCCCCCCCCCCCCGTGGCACCATCCTCAAAGCTTTCGAACTCCACGACATGTACAAGCATTCCCGGCCGAGCGAAGTCCCCCGGTTGGACACGTCTTAACCCATTATACGCGGACACCTGATCGATGCGCTCGACGACACGCTATTGGCCTTAACTATGGATGACCGTTGGCCCACTTCACAATGGGAGGACCAGCCTCCCTCCACAGCAAGCAAACCAAATACATCCCTACTATCGACCGGTCGTTCTATCTCAGGGGCTTGGAATGTCGAATAGTCGAAGCTTCCGACATAAAAAACTTCATCCTTCCCCTGACGGGAAATATTGTTGTAGACATCACATACTCTCCAAACTATGTTGCTACCGCCGTGGACAAGAAGGCCTAACGAGCCTTCTTCCCTCTCTCACCGTTACAAGATGTGACGTTCCGACGCATCCCACGGAGGCTACCCTCACAACCGCCGGGCCGGGCGGAGTCGGCGCTATCGCTATGGGATCCGCAGAGGCTTCCCTAACCGACACCCAAAACGTCGTCCAAAGCCTTACCTTTCCCCTCTCACTCCTCAACATTACTACCCTTAAACAGACTTCCATTCACCTTATGCCCGACCTGATCGATCATGCGTCCTACAAGTCTACCGAAGCCCGAAAAAGACGCTAGAAAAAGGGAAAGTACTACCCGCCAAGCCCGTCCCATTAACCCCCGCCTCCGTACCGACCTTGCCACATGGCACGTTTCCGACACCACCAAGGCCTCAAGCGGACTCCCCTCGTTTAAGAAAAAGACCCGCCTTATCCGTCACCACCGCGTAACCGAGAGGCGCAAACTTGGTTTTCGCCTCGGTCACCATGAGCGCTCATAGTTCGAGCCTCATCGACGGATCGGCCAAACTAGTTGCCGAATCTTTCCTAGTGGAAGTGATTAGATTGGATAAAGGACGAGAAAAGGACTAGCATGCCCATCCCTCAGCATGGCAATCGGAGTTAACGATAGCACTAAGTGTAGGTTTCTTTACCGCAGAGAAGGGGGATTTCGTGGATTACAAACGGGGACTTTTCGTTATTCCAATGATCAGTGTGTACTATTTTGTATTATTCCGACTAATGATACCGGCAAAAGTTTATTTCACACCCCCGGCGGTTTTAATGAGTTAGTCGCAAATAGTATCTAGGTACATGGATCCTATCCTAAATTTTATTGCTTCTTTACTCCTATATCATGGCCGAAGCATGAAGCCCCTTAAACGGTAGCCGCACATTGTAGAGCGGTACAAGATGTAAAGCATTATATTTCATTGAAATTCCAGATCCATAAAACACTTTTTTTAGTATAATAAGCGTACTATTGTGGAACAAATTATCCCAAGGCACTAACTCCCATACACACATACTAATAGTTCGTTGCAATCAGCATGTACTTTATTGGGTTCTGCATGTTCTTGAAATTGGCGGTACCTTCGAAGTCAGGCGGAACTCTGTCTTGCAATTGCTTGCAAGCATGTGCAATACTTATGGCACACGGCACTCCATCGACCAAATAATGCCTTTCGTAAGCGGCTTTTTACCATTGAACGAGAAGCTTCCGATAAGTAGCAAATGCATTCCGGATCAATATCGAATATAACCATAATTTCGTCTAGTTCGTTTGTGGGTCGCGACTTGCAACCGCATGGGCATCAAGCGGCGGAGGATTTCCTTGATGCAAGTGCGGAGAAGCCGTTGTGGACGTTGCGGAGGGCCGCACTACGGCGTTTGAGAAAGGGAAAACTAGTAGTCATAGTGGGGAGCGGCCATTACGGATATGATGGAGGGCTAACATACCCCAGGCACCACCCGCCACCGCATCGGTCGCTAGCCTTCCTCCGTAGCGACCTCTCCCAACCAATCGTACCCATCCGCAGTAGAACGCGCACACGACATGCTGCTCGTCCGTCACCTAGTGCCTATGCTATTGTTGTCCGTTGCAAGTACTTACCGCCTTACCTAATTTTAGGGTAGTGCCATATTACATAATCTTATGTACTGCGCAAGGGAATGAAGTTTCGCCAACGGCTTTCATGCCGCCAACCATGCTTTGACGATTACCACAGGAAATTAAAGTAATATCCCTATGGGAAATTGTAGTTCAAAATGGAAATAAAGGTATCATAATAAGTGCCAACACAACGGTTGCGGTCTCATTCATGGCGTTCACAATGCCCCCATCTAAGTCTTTTGGATCGTTATTTACGCCGGGGATCTCCTTTTTCCATTCCTCTCCGTTGGCATTAACCACATAATATCAATCATACATGACATTATCTATCATAATTTTATCTATCACTTAAATTGTTCATAATGTGAAAAATAATTGTGTCGCTATCTCCACGATGTTGTGCGGCCCGCTCCCGCCGCTCGAGGGCCTTGATCAACCCTGTTGGTCAACATGTGGCAGTCGAGGCCGGCCTACTTGGGCTCCGCTCGTGTGCGACTTCGGTCACGTCGGAGCTCGGGGGGAAGGCATGTGAAAACTCCCCTCGCTAAGGCCGTCGACGGCACCAACTCGATTCACGCACACCCTCGTCCGAGACAATCATTGCTCCTCATGTCGAAGTTGTCCTCTTAGCATAGGCTTCCCTCCCCCTCAGGGAAAGGAGGAGAAAACCATAGCTGCAACTAGCATCCTATTGTCGCTCCTCCCGCACGCGTCGGTTCCGCCCCGATCGGCTTTTAGGTGTTTCCAACACCCCCTCAACCACAAATTACCGCCGTAGTTTACATTGCATTGCCAAGGGGGCCGCCTTTACGGGTTGTGTTGTCTCGATATCCCAAGTACATCGCATGAGATATTCCTGTCGTTGGTGGGTAAAGACAAGGGGAAAGGTTTAAGGGCAAAGTGGGTTCGTGATCCAAAGCGCGAAGGTGGCAAGTCCGGATGTTTTAATCGAAACCCTACGTACCCGAAATTTTCGGCGGCGGCGGGGGTGTCACATGATTTGTTTCTTACAAATTATGAATTGTTCTTTCTCTTCTTTCCCGGTGGTTTCCACCGCTTTCTGCGAAATTGCAAATGAATTCAATTGTTGATTGTAATTATATACAAAACATTTTTGGGGCAATCTCATTGAATTTCTAAACCTCACAGATGTGGAATGCCGCCTTTAATTCACGTGCCTTCATGGAATTATTGCTTCTCCCCACGTTCAACAACATCCGGGTAAAAGCAACGACAACGCGCATCCAGTGTGACATAAAAAAATGCACTCTAACGCGTTGAGAATTCACAATGGCAACATCAATGGCAAATGAAGGCGCGCCTAAGGATCGGCAAAGTTTACAAGGTTTAGGTTGCCGTAAATGTGGACGGTTGGTGTGACGAAAATTAATCTATCGCTACTCGAATGGCTCCACATCGACAGCGCCAACGCAGCGCACGGTCGCGGCTAATTTATTTCCCGTTGCGTGTCTAGTTAGGCTTTTTCGAGACCAGCTTGATCTTGAGCTTGGCCGGCGCGGCGGGCGGCTTCCCGTCCGCCGTGTTTTGCCGCTTCGCCCCGCCCGCCTCCTCCTCTGCCACATCTTGCTGATGTTTCCGTTTGTGTCGCTTTTCTTTTTTGTCGTCCTTCTCCTTTTTCTCCTTTTTGTGCTTGTGGTGCTTGTGGCGGTGGTGGTGCCCCTTCTGCCGCTCCTGCACACGGCAAACACATAAGTCAATGAAAAGCAAAGAAATGTCCGCCAACAATAAGCGTAAACATGCTAATAAATATCCCCCAAAAAACATATATGTCAAACGAGAAAAATAAACACACTTTTCTCAACTGAAATGACACAAATCAACAGCTCAATAAAAACAGACGACTCCGTCGCGCAAATATCCGTCACAAATGTGCACTGGCAATGTGAGTCAAAGGACGTGGAAAAAACAAGAATATCGCGATTAGGAAATGAAAAAGTTAAGCAAAGTAAATATATGCCACACTCTCGACCAAAAGTAAATTGCACAAAAACTAAAAAGCCGGGAATCGAAAAAAACCAATCACAGTTCGATACCGTTGCAAACCAAACAACTCAGAGCGAAACTGCATATTAATCACCCATCAACCTTTAAAACACCGCACAAAGCAAAACCACTTTTCACAAATCATTTGAACTGTCCATTCCGTCACACACCATAACTACCATTAAATAAAATAAAGATGTTTAAAGCAATAATGGTGAGAATGTAATACAAAAATATACACTGTTGTGAAATATAACAAGACTTCAAACCAACTCTGCGCGCCCCACCTCTCCCTCTTCCGTCGGTGCCGCCATAACAGGCGGAGCCGCTTCCGCGCACGGCTCCGACGGTCCGTCAACGGCGGCTTCGCTCCGCACGCGCTTCATCGCCGGCCCCGCCACCTCCGACCCCTCCTCCACCCGCCCGCTCGTGGGCTGGTTGGGCGTGTCCCAGGTGTGGCCTCGGCTGTCCTCCTGCTGCAACACCTGCACCGCCGACACACAAACCGGGAAATGACTAAGCTAAAGGACCAAAAAAATAATTTAAATTGGTTTTACATTGTGGAAAACAAAAAAATTGTCAAGGTGGGACATTATTTTGAAGACGTTCGTAGAGTTGGGATTGGGAGTGTGTTATAAAATTCGAAAAAAATGTTTTTGGATCTTAGGGTGTATCACGAACGAGGAAAGGAATGTGGTCATACGATGTTTCGAGGGCGGCAACGAAACGGGATTCAGAGTATTTGGGACAAATTGAATGAATAAATGATTGTAAACAGTTTAACGCCCAAAACAATGTTGGGACATAAACACAAACCTCAGTGGCTTGCGATGTTACGGCGTGGTAAGGTGAGCAGGGCGTCGCATGCTCAGCTAAAAAAAGAAGCTAATTAGCGGTTCGTATTACATGACATAGTGAATACTAATGGGCGAGTCACCTTATCGCCCGTCTCCTCCTCCTCCTCAAGCCCCGCCGCCCCCACCTCCTTCTCCCAACTGTACGTCTCCGGCTCCGCGGCCTTGACCGACGCCTCCTGGTGCCGCCGCCCTCGACCGTACCCCATCGCCGCCTCAGCCTCAGCGGCCGCTTTGGCAGCTCGATCCGCGCGAGCGTCCAAACCGCAAGCGGACGGCCGATTCTCCATCGCCACCTGTCAAAGGGGTGGGCATGTTTGAGCTGTCTCTTTACTCCACATACTATTCAAACTCAGTGGCGCTCCAATCTACCCAATTAATCAAACACATTCACAAGCGCACTGCGTGCCTTTTACGCCGGCATAATAACTCAAAAACCACACCCATCAACCACACCCCTCCCCCCAAACACACACACACACACTCACACACACACACACACACACACACACACACACACACACACATACACACACACACACACACACACACACATTCGTTTCGGGGACCTGCAAACATTTGATCGCTGTGATCGGCCTTTGCTCTGAGAGCAGGGAGAACATGTAAATAGTCAAGAACCTCAAAACGTAACTAAATTTCGGTACCGTTTCGCATTAATAATTGCAATTTACACAAAATGCGACTTCGCACAATCAGCTGCCCTCCCGAAAGTCAAAGCCAGCCAAAAAAGCAAGAACACTCGAAAGCGCCCCTTTCTATATCGGCGCAGACGGAGCACTGACTCGAAACAAAAGTGTTGTGAATTAGGGTTGATAGGGTGACAGACAATACCCTAATTTTCAACACACCGCACAATAGAAAATGTGAAACTATACAGACAAAAGGGTTCGACACGAGAGCGGCGGCCGTTGAGAGGGCGAAGAGGGGAGGCGGAGGATGGGGGGCCGCACCCGGTTGAGTTCCTCGGGGGAGTAGCCCAGCCAGTCGGGGATGGCGTCCTCTCCCTCGGGCTCCGGCCACTGCAGCTCGCGGTCAAGGCGGTCGAACAGCTCCACCTCCTCCTGGTTGCGGCCCAGCATGCGGTTGAGCGCGGGGAAGTCGGGCACCTCGTTCTTCGCCTTGGCGTTGCGGTCCTGTCGAAGTGTCCAGGGGCGGAAAGGTGGGGTTCGTTTGTGAGTTGGAGCAGGGCTTCTGTTGGAGCTGCAAACACCTTTGAGCCAAAGGACGGCGAGCTTCGACGAAAAATTATCTATCATAAACTATCGGTGTTCGATGTGTGGGGGCACACGATGCGCGCGCGATATATAGTCGAATCATATTGTGTGTGTGTGTGTGTGTGTGTGTGTGTGTGTGAATGAATATACTTGGAACCTTTTCGTCAATTAAAACCGAAGTAATTGTTCGACACGAGCTAGAATACATCACATACAACCATCACGATGAGCTGTGTTGGGTCTGCAATGTTAACGCCAAGTAAGGTAAACAATACGTCTATAATGTGGCACAAAAAACGGGAAAGTCAACGAATCCCCTAAACTACTGACAAAGCATGTTAAGGGGAAAGTGCTGAGCGAGTGAAATGGTGGACAGGGGCATGGGCAGAAGGGGAAAAGGGTTGGATAAGCAGATAAAAAAAATCACGAACAACATAAAGAAAAATAAATACGACACGATTTTTTGAATTTCACAAATATGATTATGTTTAGGGTCTGATAGGGTTGCTTCGCACCTCGTCCTGCAGGAGCGACTCCAGCGTCTGCTTGCGCTCCTCGTTCGTGGTCTGCCCGTCGAAGCGGCCGGCGTCGATGACCTCGTTCGCCATGTCGATTTTCATCTTTTGGATGGTGTTACGGATGAGACTCTCGATGGAGTCGGCGTACAGCTTGTCCGGCGGCGCGGATCCCCTTTCCGACAGCGGCGGCTGCGCGGCCGCTATCGCTTCAGGCGGCGCCTCCGGCACCGACTCCATAAACATCACCTGCACCTGCGGGGCACGGCACCAATCCGACCCGCGACAACGACTCAAACCAACTCGTCACCGTTCTTTAAGGTTTTCCGACTCCAACCGTTTTGGGATACAATTACGATTATTTCAAAAAGATTATCGACGACGGCGGTCGCTGACATGTCGCCGGACTTCATTGACGTTTCGAATTCAACCGAGCCCGACAACAGACCTCGCCCCCGTCGACTCGCGTTACTCCGTAGACCATGGCATTCCGCGGTTCGCTTCCACACCCTTCACATTCCACGACCCGAGGCGGTCCCACAGGCGCCCCAAGAAGTTTTGGATATAAATATAAAAGGCGCGCGTCATAACATACAATTATTCATAATGTACAATTACCCACAGATATGTCCTTTTTGGACTCTCGTTCGTCCGAGTTTATCAGAATGTCATCTCACAATTTCAGGGTTTAGGGTTCACGTACATGTACATGTACATCCGCGCACACCAACGCTCGCATTTCCGGTTCGGCAATTTTTTACCAGCGCCCGTTTCATATGAGACTCTAATACTCAACCATGAAACACAATCAATAAATCATGAACCTGGTTACTCATTATCTATATAAACCCTAGATAACGAGTCGCCCCACACATGTCCGCATTGCTCTGATACACGCGATTCAGTGTTACATATGGTCGGTCCGCCGTTCCGACGTTCCACGGGGCGGGGCGCACCTCCTTGGTCTGCCCGATACGGTGCGAGCGCGCGATGGCCTGCTCCTCGTTTTTGGGGTTGTGGTCGGGGTCGAAGATGATGACGGTGTCGGAGGTCTGAAGGTTGAGGCCGCGCCCCGCCGCGCGGATCGACAGCAAAAAAATGAACGTCTCGCTGTCGGGCCGCCGAAACTCCTGCGACGGCCACATCCATGAAAAAAGATAATGAGAGCACAACTTTGTAATAAAACACATACGCTACCAAGAGATCCCAACTCGGTCGAATCTAAGATAAATAACGGCAGCAAACAGACGGCCAAAGGCAAAGTGAACAAGCAAATTCGGAAGCCAAGGTAAACGATGACATTTTGCCGTGTTCCATTGAGTACTATTCAAGTGACGATATGCCTTTTTGAAAGAAGCTTTGAGAAAAATTAGGGTTTGCGCATCCACACAGCCGTAAAGTACTATGTATGCAACCCACATACACAATCAAATCCGCACAGCGGTGGATTGAGGCAACAGGTGTCATTACAATTAGGGTTAGAGTTCCAGGGCTGACGCAGCAACATGGTGGAACGGGCACCAAAGCTATTGCAAATGCCGATAATGAACTTCAAACAGAAAATTACTGAAATCAAATTAGAACAGCACTGCTGCTTTCTTTTGATACATTGGCATTTCGCTTCATAAATAAATTCACGCGGCATTAGTAAGTACATTAGGAAATACATTTTTGATAACAAAAAAACTGAATAGGGTTAATGTGTTTGGGTATCGGTGATTCAGGCAGATGCCCCGATTTGGTCGGGGTGTAGGGTTTATAATTTAGGGTCTATGGTTTAGGGTTTGAGGAGAGAAGAGGGATGAAGGAAATGGTCAGAGGGGACACGCAGCAGGAGCTAGGTTTTGAGGATTAGGGTTTGGGGGTTGACCTGAATGGCCTCCTCGCGGTCCTCCAGCGCGGTGGAGCCATCGATGCGCGCAAACTTCATGAGCTGCTTCCCATTGGGGCCGTCCACCTGGCGCCAGCGGAGGTAGTTCTCCATGACGTCCAGCAGCTTGGTCATGGTGGAGAAGAGGAGGACGCGGTGGGGGGTGTGGAAGAGCTTCACCAAAATGCGGTCCAGCACCATCATCTTGCCGCACTTACGCACCAGGTCCACCGGGTACATGTCCAGCGGGGGGTAGCTGAGCAGCGGGTGGTTGCACACCTGGCAGACGGGCAAGGGCAGATGAGCGCACACGGTGGGTGGTTGGAGTTAAGTTGAGTGACAGTACGTAACGAAATGGCTAAACATGGCACCCATTAATATTCTTGTAATCAAAATTAGAAATAATTCTGCAAATACCTGAATAAAGAGGGTTTAGGGTTTAGGGTTTGGGTAACACAGAATAAAGAGGGTATGAAACTACCGCGGGAAAACGAGTCCGAATCAAGAGTGAGAACCCGCCGATTCCAAACCGAAACCAAATCATTTAGCGGAGAAATAAACAAAAACAACGATAATAATAATAATAAAACCGAAATATCGCCGGCAACGCTGCTATTGCGGAAACCCAACGGATAAATTTCGCAATATTGCCGTTCGAAATGCAGATTGCATTTTAAAATGCAGCATTAACATTTGACCCCGACAATGCAACAGAGCTGCGAATCCACAAAGAACTACCGTCCAACGGATGCGTATTTTAGGGTTTGAACATACATAGCATAGGGGTTTGCCAAATCTATCACTCAACACCATTAACCGGAAACAGTCAAAGAATCACAATCCTGGACGGCTGACGGGTTTAGGGTTTAGGGACAGGGTACGTGGGGCACGCACCTTGCGCAGCTCCATCACCCGATTGTTCAGCGGTGCGTACTCTCGATGAATCTTCCCCTGCGCGCCAAATGTCGCCACCGCCGCAGAAAGTTAAACCAACAAAATTGCTAGTTTTTCAGGTGATTACAGAATATACACTCGCGTGCAAAGCAAAAGCCAATGTCCGGGCTCATCGAACCGAATAACTTAAGCAGTCACCATTTTAAATGGATTTGCACTGTTTGGGAAATTTCATCGCTGAAAACATTTAGTAAAATGCAAAAAAATAACTTGATGAGAGAAAGGCGGCGGATTAGGGTTTAGCGCCATCAGCTCTAGAATACAAGGATATTGGTGAAAAGAAGTGTCAACGAAGTTGCCCAACCCAGCCGAGGCAGAACGGCGGTTTATGGGGACGGAAGGGTTAGAAGGGAGCAAAGCGCGGAGGGGGTGTGAGAAGGGGGGCGTGCCTGTTTGGCCAGGGGGTCGATGCGCTTGGTGCCTGTGGCTTTGACCCAATTGTACACACATTGTTGGAACGGCGTCATCGCACATTTGATGGTGTGCACAATCTGCGACGCAGCACCGCGAGGCAGCGCTCAGACACAATGCGGAATCAAACGGCTCAGAAGAGTCAACGCTTTGCCTACGACTCTTCCGCCAACTCTCAAGCGTGTGCGAGCACAACCGAAACACTTCAATGCGTCAAAACACGAGGGCAAATAAAATGCCAACAACAAACCGACACACAAAAGTCAGAGCTGAAGTGGACATTACACAGGATATGAACGAAACATAAAAAAAGTGAGCATGCGAGTTGCATACAAAATTGACAAAATAAGGAGGACAATGAGAGGAGTTTTCATGTCCGCGTGTCAATACTTTTTGAGGCAATTAACTAAGTAGGCAAGACTATTCTTAACATTGACCAGGAAGACAGAAAGTCCACGAAACAATAACTATGAGGAAACAAAAGCATTTCGGCTCTTTGAAACTCACAAACTCAAAACACAAACACTCTGAACCCAAGCCACCAACAAAATAAATACAATGCTTCGCACAATAATCGCTGAATACATAAAAAAATGGAGCGAATATTGATCATTTGGTTAGGCACACATAAACGGCGCAAGGACGAAGGTGGGGAAGACCTTTGGGGGCAGCTTAGTCTCCACATCGGCGACCTGTCGCCGCAGCATGAAGGGCTCCAGGATTTGGTGCAGGCGGTGGATCACCACCACCCGCTTCTCCTTCTCCAGCAGCTCCGCATCGCTCCCGCCGCCGCCCTCCTCCGCGCCCGCAATGCTGTCGCTGAACCACTCCGTGAAGCCCTTGTGGTCGTCGAAGACGTCGGGGAGGAGGAGGTTGAGCAGGCTCCACAACTCCGCCAGCTCGTTCTGCAGCGGCGTGCCAGTCAGAAGCAGTCGCCGCGCTGCGGTGTAACGGTCCAAGTCCTTGGCCAGCTTGGAGCTCCGGTCCTTCATCCGCTGCGCTTCGTCGATGATGATATATTTCCACTCCACCTGACCAGTGGCAAAGGCGTGCGCAATTAAAGTCAGACCGTGCGGGCAAAGCTGTTCGGTTACGATAAGAGTGAATGACCAAAAACACATCACTCTTGGCAGCGTAAAAAAAAAACATAAATACAAACACATTCAGTAATTATGTATTTGTTTTGGCAGAATAAGCTCTACATTGATTGCGCAGTGGATTATGATGCAAGTGTCAGAATTCGAAATTAGAAACACGAGAAAAATATTCCACGAGGGACAGTCCGCGGGGCCTGATCATTACTTAGAGCGAATGTATAATGAATGGTTGTCTTTATATCGAACACAATTGATTGATTGTGCTTTTGAGTGAAATCACGGAGGCGAGACAGTATCAGGCGAGGAAATCAAAATGTTGGGACTACCACCCTTTGGCGAGCTCAGCTGTAAAATAGAGTATTCCGTTCGCAAAACGGGACATGGCAATATTTGACACTCACAGCATTACATGCACGGGAAGCGGGAACTGGTAGAATAAACACACGCACACACACACACACACACACACACACACACACACACACACACACACACACACACAAAATGCATGGGAGAAAGGGAACGAGACAACCGGGTTGGGTGTGCGCACCTTGGAGAGTTTGGAGCGGTCACGCATGATGAACTCGTAGGTGGTGACGAGCACGTTGAACTGCATCGGCAGCACTTCGCTCGCAAACTTGCGCGCGCGCTCCTCGCGGTGGCCGACGTAGTAGACGCATCGGACGGAGGGCAGCCACGTCTGCAGCTCGCTCTTCCAGTTCACCAGCACCGCGTTGGGCACGATGATGAGGTGCGGCCCGTAGTTGCCCTTGCTCTCCATCAGGTACGCAATCAGAGCCATCACCTTCTCATTACAACACGAAATCGGGGTCAGGTAACACTAATAACACAACACAAATTAAGAATAAATGCAGAATTGAGGATTACAATATTTCATACTGAAAAACGAGATGCGGTTGGCAAATTTTGCGACTTCTCATAAACGCAATACAATTCTTTTACTGAGTAACTAAAGATTATACACATAAATTCACAAGCCAGCATCCCACAATATATTTATGTAAATTTTCTTCGATTCATCGCTCTTCGATGTACAAACAAAACTGCGAAAGCTACAATTAAAAACAGTATTATGCAATTCTTTATCTAATTAGCATTGCACGTCTACTGATCCACCGACGAAAGAACTAATGTACATGTTCACATGTTCAATTCGATTTATAGACACGTTTGCATCGTTTGTGTTGTGCGGGCGACGGCGGTCTCACCTGGACTGTCTTGCCCAGGCCCATTTCGTCGGCGAGGATGCCGTTGAGGTGGTTGTTGTAGAGGGAGACCATCCAGGCGAGGCCCTTCATTTGGTACTCTCGCAGCGAACCGTTGTTGGGCGGGATCAGCATGCTGGGCTTACTCAGCACCTTCTCCTCGATGCTGTGGGCGAGGGAGTAGTAGCGCGACTGCGCGTCGCCGCCGTGGATGTTGTTCGCCTGCCGTTGTAGAGCACAAAGGCGCACAACACTCAAAAATGGTGGAAACCAAACCAAACCCGACTGTATCAGTACACACTTTAACTCCACCAAAATTCTGACAATGCTGTAAAAATCATAATCGCAACGCACTTTCTTTACATGTTTTGGTAGTTGAAAAATGTTTTGAGGACAAATCCAAAGTAAATGATTTAAATTTGAATTTATAGGGCATCAGTAAACACATGAGCTATAGTAAATTATAAAAATAATACATAAAATCTCCCGAGGTCATAAGTAGAAAATGTTTTGCAGAAAAATTCTAAGTGAGTCAATTAATTCTGAATTGAAAATTCTCTCAAACATCCCGACAATTTAGTATTTGATGCATGCTGAAGAATAATACATTTACATCTCCCCATTTTTTTTTCAACTGATAGTTCCCCTCCCTCTCCTCTCAAATGTCCACCTGCTTCATGATGCGACTGTTGGCGTTGGCCTCTTCCGCTGCCGCCGCCGCGATAATCTTCACCTCATCCTCGCCCAACCCCACCGCGCGCGCCTCCGCGGCCGCCTGCTCCGCTGCCTCCGTCGCCTCCTGACCCGCCTTCACCGACGCCAGCTTACTGCCCAGGCTCTCCAGGTAGCGCTCCGTATCCTGATTGCAAACATAACAATTAAGAAGCTAGTACACACAGAAATACAAAAAACACATATGTTTAAACATGTAAACACACCCAACTTAAATATAATCACCCCCATATTTTAAGCATCACAAAACCACAAATCAAACAAACCCACATAATCACACACACACACACACACACACACACACACACACAAGTACAAAAAAAAACAAGAAAACAGACACTTTCACACATACAGACACACAGACACACAGACACACACACTAGAGATGGCCAAATGTGAGTGGATGTTTGTCGGACCAGTGAGAGTGGGCGCACATTTAGGAATTTTGAGATTTCCTGCCAGTTGTCTCCACCCGCCTCACCGCCGGGGCCGCTCCCCTGCTGCGTCTTTAACATTTCTTGGTACGCCTCGAAGTCGTTTGCCTGCGCAATTATTAGGAGCAAGGGCGACGACACACATGAGGTCAGCAAGGGCGACACACACGACTGAGGCTGCGACTCGCCCAAATGCCTCAACTGTAACGACCACGGATGAATGAGAAACGCGAGTCCACCTCGATATGGCGAAAATATGGCTAGAGAGATCTTGGCAATGCAAGATTCGGCAATCTTAGCCGCATTTGGCAAAGGCACCTTCGCGCGGGGGGTTGTGAGGACGTGCGAGTGCAGCGATGCGCTGTCGTTTGCGGAGTCAGACAATGTGAGGCCCTCCGTTCTATCGTTTAAGGTAAACACGGAAATAAAATGTATTGCAATTTAACAAAGCCGAGTGTAAAACTAAACGGGACGAAATGCCATTTACCCCCAAAACGCCAAAAAAAAATGCTACTTTTCTGCCAACGGACGCCTAATTAGGTTCTGGAGCTCTGGTGATGATCTTCGGGGATTCGTCGTCAATTTTTAATAAATGTTTAGAAACACATTAAAGGTTTGCTATTTTGTAGTAATGGGGGCCAATGCGCACTATTTGTGAAGCCCCCTTTTTGAATGAACACCTTTCCACCAAATAATGTGTCGAATTCATGTGCGTTGGTCATATCCGGGGCGAGGTGTGTGGGGGGTCATCAGCCGAACACTCGCGAAAGGTGCATTTGATTACTGAAAATGCAACCTACACAAAATGTAGGGCCTGATTACACAACCTTTCTACAAGGGTATGTAAATCTTATCAATATGAGAGAACGGAAAATAATGATAATGATAAATAGAAACAAATATAAAGCAGACAAACAGATACTACGCCCACCCCTCACTGTGCACGTCACCAAAAAAGTTGATTGAAAGACAAATAACCTGATTTCTAAAGCTTCACGCGCAGATAAAATGGGGGTTATCACCTTCAGCGCTTCCATTCGCCGCGTCCGCGCGTCCTCCTTACTCTTCGTCGCCGCGCGCAGCATACGGTCGTGCGCTCGCAGTATCCCACGGTTCCTCGCGTTGCGTAGCTCGCGGGCCGCCGAGGCGCGGTCGCCCAGGTCGCTCCGCCAGCTCCGCAGCGCCCGCGCCTTCTCCGCCGCCTTCTCCTGCCGTGCCTTCTCCGCAACCTTGGCGATATCCTGGTTCTTGCGGTCCAGCGTCCGCACGTACTTCCGATACATCCGGTCGCTCATGTCCAGGACCTCCGCCTGCTCGCTCTCCACCACCTCCCGCAGCGCCGCCTGCCGCTCCTCTAGCCGACACAACAGCAGCTGCAGCCGGAGCCTGTACAAATATAGGGGTTGTTAGGGTTTATACCGCACCCTCGACGAGTCCACAGGGAACGGGACGAGTATCGGCGACCGTCTTTCAGCCACCCACGACGCCATCGTTGGCGCCATACCCATCATACTCTGGGATCGACAGGTTTCCTGAAGAGCCGGATTCGGTCATCGTTGATATATAGTGCGTCTCTCCGTCGGCCGACGTAAATTATATCTTGAGTAAAATAAATAAGTAGCAGCTAGCTCAACTTTAAATACGTACGTACCGATGCAGTTCACCATTCACACACAACGCGATCGCACGTCTCCGACCGAAAGCCAAAAAACCTGTAGCGACCAATCCAAGCATAACGAGTTCGAAATTGGTTAGCAAGATATTTGTGTTGGCGGGGGAGGACGACGTGCCTGCCGCGTTCCGGCATAGCTCCCGTCACTGGTGGTCGGAGAGGGTCGTCGGCGGGCGGCTTTGCGAGCGCCGCCTCCAGCTCCTCAAGTCGAGTCTGCTTCCGCAGCGCTAACTGTCGCTCAAACTCGCCAGCCATCAGATCCTGCACGTCGATTTGAAGGTTCGCGACCGGCTTGGCGTCGGGCGCCACCGCTCGCAGCGACCCGTAGGGCGAGGCCGTGACGTGCTCGGTGGAGCTGTTGGCCACCTGTCGGCCGACAATGCGATATTAGGGATTACGATATGGGGTTTCATCGCAAAAGTTGTCAAACCCGCAACGAGATGAGCGGGGCGGAAGGAGGGGCGCACGGTGGCGAGTGGGTTCAGGAAGCGTGCAAGGGTTCGATGGTCCTTCACTGTCGGCTTTTTTGGTGCGAGTGCCGCCTCTCGCGCCTTCGCAGCCTGTGGGAGCGCCACGTCGGGATTAGGGTTTGCACGATTACAAGGCCCGGGACAAGCGACGGTGACGGAGAAGCACAACTCAATTTTCTTTTTGGACAAACAAACTCAACATTCAGTTACGTTTCAAATTGAGCGAAAATAAAACCCCCATGCAGAGGGGAATGGGGAGCCAATACAAAGATTAGCTCAAAAAAACTAAATCATCAGTGAAACCATTTGCTCCACAATAAAAATAAAAAGTGGTGCGCAATATTGGCACACCATACATAACAAAAATAGATGTTAAGACCCGTGGATCTCGAGTCATGGATGCCCACAATGTATAGTGCAGCCAATGCTGTCAGTTTAATGGGTTTAATGAAGCACAGCCAGTGTTGCAAGAAGTGCTATTAACCGTACAAATATAAACGAAGACAAAATGAAGCACAGCCAAGGGAGAAGCAGCGCGAGCAATTGGCACGGAAGCATGGAGGACAACCGACTATGCAAATCCTGTGGAATCCAAAGTACTACTGACCACAATACACAGCGCAGTCGAAACTGGCAACGCAATGGGTTATGGAGTACTGTGCTGCAAGCGGAAGTACTCCAAACAGCACAAGCACAAACGTCAACCCAAACACCATCGTCATCACTATCCAACGGCACAACAAAACAACAATATTACCATCGGTATTATCGCCACCACTAACACTGTCAAAAAACACGGCGTCACCAACAGCACCATCCCCAACAAGAACAAACACACACACACGCGCGCACACACACACACACACACACACACACACACACACACACACACACACACACACGCACACACATACACAGTCACAAATACAAACACACTCACACACAAATACAAACACACACAAATACAAACACACAGGCATAAACACACACACCAACACACAGTCATAAATACAAAACACACTCACATACGAATACATACAAACACACACAAAAACACATGGTCACACTCACAAATACAAACACGCACACACATACACACAAACATTTGCACACAAACCCACAGTCACAAATACAAAACGCACTCACACACAAAAACAAGCAAACACACACAAACACACATAACAGCAACAGAAAACACACAATCGGCACCTACACAAGAAGGACAACAACCACAACACAAATAACGCCAACACCAGCTACATGCAGCATCATCGCCATATAAATCGCCAGATCAATCGCCGACATAACCCAAAAATGACCGCCACCACAACTAACACCATCGACGAACATTTATCCCACCACCACCGCCGCTTCCACCATCTGCGACAATAGCGCCAATAACATAAGCACCACCAATAGCAGCGGCACAACAAAACCAGTAATCACAACAACTCTCCAACCACTACAGCCGCACCAGCACGAGTGGCAGCGACAGTCGCAACAACACAAACAAAACCAGTGACAGCAGCAGCACCAACAACACAACAGCTACACCGGTCACGCCATCTTTACCCAGCACCAATACACGAGTCGTACTGCGTCACTGCCACAGTCGCCACCACAAATCCCTTAAATTGTCCGCCATCACCCCAGAACCACCAAGCACAGAACCAGCAACAACATCCGAGGGAAAAACATTAACAGCAACAATGAGGACGACGATTACCACAGCCATCGCGAGCTGGCGCAAATGTCAGCGTCCCTTAAAAACAAACATAGTAGAGTCTTTGAGAAGCGTAGTTGGGGATAGTCGTCACAGACAAAAAAACTGCGGTGTTTCACGCACCGCGAGCGCATCCGCCTTTGCCTTTGCGGCCGCCAGAGCAGCGGCCTTTTGCGCCGCGGCCCTCGCCACAGCGGCCGCCTTTTGCGCCGCCGCCTCCTTCGCCGCCGCCGCTTTCGCCGCTGCGCGCTGCGCCGCGCGCTCCGCCGCCAGTTTTTGGGCCGCCGCCTTTTGCGCCGCTTTGATCTCAGCGGGCGTCGGTCCGGCGGGCTTGGGCGTCGTCGCCGCAGCCGCCTGGACGGCCTCGCGAATGGGGGTGGGGCCCGGCATGATGGCCTTTGGCTTGCGCCCTCGGTTACTCTTCTTCAGCGGCGGCGGTGTGATCGCCTTTGTCACCTCGGCAGTCGTCATTTTGTCGCCCCTCTGCAGACGCACCACAACCCCACTCAGCACTGTGTCACACCCACCGTCTGAAAGGTTTCCCCGCATGAAACAGCCCAAACCACACACGCCACATACACACACACACACACACACACACTTACTTCCAAAGCCACAGAAAAATAAGCACACACGAATAAAAATACACACATACACGCATGCCCATTTACGCACACAGTCACACGCATAGCCACACGAAAAACACACATAAGCACGCATTCATCTTGTAGCCGCTCAGCGACACTTCTATCCCCCCACTTCAGTCATGAAGACACGAAGCTACACATTGAGTGAGTCTTCCTTCATGAAATAAAGACAAATATATCACACAAACGTACACACACACACACACACACACACACACACACACACACACCCCTCTCGAATTGTCATGTAACCTTTCGCTACGCAAGCATGCCACTACCCCGGTCTCTCTAATCTGAAACTGGTTCGATATGACTAGCAAGTTGTTTTGCGTAAAAAGGGAAGAAGGGGAGGAAGGGAATACCTTGATGCGCTTAAAGGTGAGGATCTGATTACGCAGGCATGTGAGCTGGGCTGAGATGAACCCCATGCTGGGCGTCGGAGGAGTCGCTGCAGATGAGTTTAGGGGGGAGGGGGGGCGGGCAGGTACACATGTTCGGTCAATAAATCGCATGAACGCATCCCACACAATTCCATCGCAACAGCAAAATACGCAACATATAAGGAGAAACCGAGAAAAAAATTTGAGCAAACAAATGAGAGAAGGGGGAAGGGGCACCTGGGGATCGGTTGGCAGCCGGCTTGGGCCTGGGAGCTGGCGCAGGGGTGGGGGCCCCGGATGTGGAGGGTGCGGCGGGCGTTCCTGCGCCGGAGGCTACTTTGCGGTTGTGCTGAATGATGGCCGCCATCGCCGCGGACTGCCTCTGCTGCAGAATCACAGACATCGCCGCCGCCTCCCGCTGCCTCGCCTTCCACGCCTCCGTCTCCGCCGCCGTCATGCTGCTCAGGTTGGCCGGCGCCGCAATCTGCTGCTGAATGTATGACTGCATCTGCGCGATCTGCTGCAGCGCAGACGTCAGCTCCGCGGGCAGCGCTGCCGCCGCCGCCGCCCCCGCTGCAGCCAAATCAGCCGAAGACGGTGCACCCGTCGTCGCTGGCAGACTCGCGGGTGCGCTGGCGACGGGTGTGACCGGTGCGTTGGCCACTGCTGCGGTCATACCGCTCTTCAATGCATCCTCCCCCACCGCTTCACACCCAACCTTTCCCTGTTGTGGCGTGGCAGGCAGCCCAGCGCCCGCTTGCGCCTCTTGCTGCACGACCCCCTGCCTAACCCCTTCCCCAGTCTGCTGCTGAGTTGTAGCAGCCGTTGGACTTGCGACGCCCACTGCGCTAGCAGGTGGCATTTGATGCCTTGCCCCTACCCCACCTACCGTCGCCCCATTCGTGCCGCCCATCAGCTGCTGCTGTTGTTGTACATTTGCCCCCGGGATCGCTGCAGCACCACTGACAGCGCTGTTGTATTGATGCTGCTGCTGTGGCACGCTGGACGTTGCCTGCTGGTGCTGCGGCTGCTGCTGCTGCTGCTGTCCCATCGCCAGACCTGAGCCCGTCTGTCCCCCCATAGCGAGAGCCTGCTGCGGCGGCTGCTGCTGCGGCATACTCGTCGATAGTTGCAGTTGTTGCATTGCCATACTAGAGCTCGACTGACCACCCATTCCGCCGCCTACCCGCTGCTGCTGTTGCATCGCCACACCCGTATGGTTGCTCATACTCCCAATGAGCTGTGGCATGCTAGACGCTGGCTGCTGCTGATGCTGCATTGGCATGCTGGGGCTCATCTGACCCCCCACGCCCCCGACATGGAGTGTCTGCTGCTGCTGTTGCTGCTGCTGCTGTGGCATGCTTGACGCTCGCTGCTGCACCATTCCCATACCAAAGTGGGATTGGCCACCCATGCCCCCACTTTGCTGCGGCACGCTTGACGACGGCTGCTGCTGCATTGCAATACCTGAGCTTACTTGGCCGCCCATCCCCCAAACACGCTGTGGTTGCTGCTGATGCTGTTGCGGCATGCTCGACATTGGCTGCAGCTGCTGCATTGCCATACCAGAGCTCGTCTGACCCACCATACCCCTAATATGCTGCTGCTGCTGCTGCTGGGGTACCAGTCCGCCCCCCATTTTTTGCTGCTCAGGCATCATACTCGAGGTCGTCTGGCTGCCCATGCCACCACTCTGCTGTGGCTGCTGATAATGCTGCATAGGCATACTCGCCATATGCTGCTGCCGCTGCATAGGTGCACTCGAGCTCGTCTGGACGCCCATTCCCCCAACATGTTGCCGCAAAATCCCAGTCATCGGCTGCTGTTGCTGTATTCCCATCCCCGAGCTCGTCTGCATGACTGGCAGTTGGTGCTGTGGCATTCTGCCACCCATTGCCTGCTGCTGCATTCCCATCCCGGAGCTCATCTGCACGCCTGGCGCCCCACCATGTTGCTGCCGCTGCTGCTGTGGCATCATACCACCCGTTGGCTGCTGCTGCATGCCCATCCCGAGCCCCCCCTGCTGCTGGGGCTGCTGCATCCCCATGCTAGTGCACATCTGCTGCAGCTGCTGCATCGTGTAGTTTCCATTCACGGATGTTCCCTGCGGCTGCTGCTGCTGCTGCTGAAACGGGTGTATGGTCGGCACACCGGGCGGCAGTGGCACGTGTGGCACGTTGGCCGTCGCAATGCTTCGCTGCAGCTGCTGAAAGGCAAGGCTCGACCCGCCCACCCCCTGCTGACCCCCCTGCTGACCTTGCACCTGCTGTGTCTGTGGCTGCTGTGCCTGCTGCCCAGTCATGTTGCCACCCGGCTGCCCCTGCTGCCCCTGCTGCCACGCCCCACCACCTCCACCTCCACCTCCACCTCCACCACTGCTGTTGTCCATATCGACCTCGGTGCGCCTCTACTGCTCGAGACACAACACCATCACAGTCTGGATTCTATTACTGCCTGAGCTCCCACGATAGCTCCCTCCTCCTCCTCCCCAGCCCAAGCGCCTCCACAGGAGCGCCCCCACTTCCTTTTTATGTGAAGCAGACATAAACGAGGGAAAAGTCAGTCAAGACGACGCAGCACGAGCCCGCACCCACCTGGCGCGACACGACAAACTAGCCCTACGCACACACAGCCCACCCTTCCCCGCGATGGAATATTCGTTGGCGACTCGTCGACTCGCCACCGTCGTCGCGACAGCCGAGGCCGCCGACGACGACACCTCACATCACATCACGTCATACCGTCTCGCCCCGAAGTGCCCACGAAAACCACCCGCCTCCTTCCTCGACTACTACTGCAATACGCGACGGGGCCGTTCGAGACTAGCCACGTGCCGTCGAGGGGGGCGAGGATACGAAATGGTACCCATCGATGGCCTTTACATCGAATCGCGGGTGTGTGGGATTGGTGTTAATGGCGGGCGACAGATGAGGGGGAATTGCGCAGAGGGTGGGATCGTCGGCCACGACAGTGTGCGCGGTACCTGGGTACGGAGCGGCGTGAGGCGTGTGAGAGGTAGGGAGTGCGGGGTGAGGGGGGGGGGGCACCGGCTTACCGGGCTTTTGAAACTTGATAATCCGCACGAAAAGAAGCACAGTAAGCGACACCAAACGGCGCGCGCTTTGTTGACCGGATCAGACGCACAACGACGTGGCGTGAGCGACGGAAGCACAGCAGGCGCGGGCCCGCTGCTTTCGCTGCTGCGCGGTGGGTGCGGGGGCGCAGGTACTGTTGCCGCTATCTATCTAGGGCAGCCGCGGCTCGCTCTTATTTATTGGAAAATACGCCGCCACTGGGCAGCCGCTCCGCAAACACTGTCATAATATACTGGGGCAGAGGCAACCCCAGCCGCCTGAATATACTTGAAGTACACGTACCACTACATCAAACTGCCTTTAAGTACATTATATGCAGATTCATTTAGTACTTATTACTGAATGTGATTACGTACAGTACCAGTATAAATAATATATGATAATAGGTCACCAAGGATGAAAGCCCTAAGTTAGCAGTGCTTTTAGGGCTTGCGGGGCTTGCTCATTTTCAATTTATCTAGCGGAATTAATTATAGCAAACATGTTCTTGCCAAATTGTTGATGTTATAGATAGTCATTAAATAAATATATCACCGAGGTAGCGTTGAGCCCACAGACTCTCTCTCACAAACTCACCCAGCGGAGCTTGTTACCGTGGGCGTCAGATCTGCACACCCACAGCGTTATTAGCAGGCGATAGAAGCAAGTCAGAGCTCTCAGGGCGGTGAGTCGCTACAGCGGGGGCTTAGCGCGATGGAGGACGAGGAGGGGGGGTCGCCGGGGGCGGGGGAGGGGGCGGTTGCGTTCGGCGAGATCGACGCGATGGCGGTGAGAGACATGAGCGCCGCGATCGCTGCCGGCGTCGCGGCGGGCAACGTCGAAACGGCAGGCGTGGACGCGGAGACGATGGAGCTGCCTCAGGTGCGCGAGCCCTCGCCCACCAAAATGCAGAGCTGCCTCTGAATAGGGTGGCGAGTGTGTGTCTGTCGATGGCTCATGTTATTATATTATTTTATTTTAGTCATTTACGGCGATTTATTTTTTCGGGGAGCGGCGCAGGACGAGGACGAGCGGAAGCGACAAGAAAAGCTGCTGGCGGAGGTGGAGGCCCGGAGGCGACTGCAGGCGCTGGTGGTGCCGACTGATGATGGAGAAGTGCGGCAGAGGCTGCGCGCATTGGAGGAGCCCGTCACGTTGTTCGGCGAGGGAAAGGTGTGGGCGCCCGTTTTACCCTATTTCACCACCTCCTACCTTCCTCTCGTACCCGTCAACCATATCACCCTCCTCCCCTCTCCTCCCAACCTTTTCCTCAGCCACAACCCTACCCACCTCCCCTCAACCATCACCTTCCTCTCCCCTCCCTTCCGTTTTAACTTATCTCACTCCCTTTCTGCGTTTTTTTCTTCACATATAACTTTCTCTCAACCCTCCTAACTTCCTTCCGCTCCGTCTCCTCTCCGCCATACCCCGCTTCTACCTCCCTCTTCTTGCACCTCTAGTGCACCTCAGTCTCTCCTCTCATTCCCCAACCCCCGCTCCCGTTTCTCCTACCCCCCTCATCACCTTCATTTCCTCACTGCTCCGTCTCTAACTTTAAAATGGCCCTCCTATCTTTGCATGTCACCCCTCTTCAACCCCGCCTCCTCTCATTCCTGTTATCTCCTCCCAAACTCTTACCAACGCCCTATCTATTCTTAACTCCCCTATTTCGCTCCTTTACTCTTCCCCAACTGTCCCAGCCCTGCTTACTTCCTCAGATCTCATGGAGACTCAGCATGGAAAGGATGTTTGACTCCTGAGTTTCCTCGTTTGCAGATGGAGCGCCGTGATCGCCTGCGAAAGTTGATGCTCGGCGCTGCAGAGGAGGGGCGCGACCTGTCAGGTCCAACTCCCCCCCAATTTATTAGCTCACGACCCTTCCCATACCCTCTCAACCCCATCGCGCCGCTTGCCCTCCTACTCGTCTCTTATGGAGTGAAGGGGAAGATGGGTGTCAAGGGGCTGACTGTACGTGTGCGTTTGTGTGTGTATGTGTGTGTGTGTGTGTGTGTGTGTGTGTGTGTGTGTGTGTGTGTGTGTGTGTGTGTGTGTGTGTGTGTGTGTGGTTGCTGCGTGGGTGGGCGATTGGGGTGGTACAGGGCTGATGGACGCGGCGACGACGGTGGAGCAAGAGGTGGTGCAGAACGAGCTGTTTTACACGGAGGGGCCGGCTGAGCTGCTGGCGGCGCGGGAGGCGATCGCGCATTTTTCGCTGAGAAGGGCGAAGGCGCGGATTGAGGGGCAGGCGCGGCGGGCGGCGGACCCGGAGGAGGACAGTGCGGCGGAGGCGGCGGCGAGCGCGGCGGCGTGCAAGCGGCTGGTGACGCAGTGCTCCGAGCTCGGCGACGACCGGCCCATCCAGTCCTGCGCCTTCTCCCCTGACGCCTCCCTTCTCGCCGCGGCGGGATGGGGCGGCCACTACAAGCTATGGGAGGCGCAGGGCGGTAAGCAGAGGCTGCATATCAGGTGCCGCCCTTCACCGTAACTCTCAATCATTCACACAGCCACACACACTTCTCGCACACACACACACACACACACACACACACACACACACACACACACACACAAAGAAACACATTCGCACACACAAGAGCGCGCACTCTCTCTCTCTCTCTCTCTCTCTCTCTCTCACGCGCAATCACAAAGTAACACTCGCACACGCGCAAAATAACACACTCACACACACAAGCGCGCACAAATACACACGCAAACTCTCTCACACACAGCCTCTTTCTCTCTCTCTCTCTCTCTCTCTCTCTCTCTCTCTCTCTCTCTCTCTCTCTCTCTCTCTCTCTCTCTCTCTCTCACGCAAACACAAACACAAACACGCACGCACCCACACAAAATAGCACTCACAAATACACACACACACACACACACACACACACACACACACACACACACACACACACACACACACACACACACACACACAAATCCCCCCATCAGAAGCCCTGTCCTCCATCTACTATTCATCTTGGTTGCACGAGGGTGCCGCGTGTCTGAATTTTTATGTATGTTGTATGTTTCTGCGGTTTGTGGTCGAAGGGCGGCCGACGAGCGACTGTCCGGGATCGCTTGGCACCCGGAGGCCACTCTGTCGGTGTCTCCACAGGGCGTCAACCTGGGGGTGGCCAGCGCTGATTGCAACGCGTATCTGATGTCTCTCGAAGGTAGGCGCCGTGGAATTGTTCTAACAGCGTGTGCGTGTGTGTGCTGGGTGAAGGGGAGTAGTGACGTGTCGATGTGTTTAGATATATGTATGTCTTCGTCTTAACTTGTGCGTTGATGTATGTATTTTTTTGCATGTGTGAGGGGTCTCGGGAGGAAGGGTGATTTTGGAAAGAAAGGGCAATGTGTGTGTGTGTGTGTGTGTGTGTGTATGTGTGTGTGTGTGTGTGTGTGTGTGTGTGTGTGTGTGTGTGTGTGTGTGAGTGTTTGGGGTGTCACCTTGTAGACCATACAGTTCTGCCCGCCACGCAAGGCGAGGTAAAAGAGTTCGGTATTTGAGGCCGTCAGGTTGCACACGTCAGCGGTGTATCGGGTGAATCCGGTTTGCGGAAGCGAGTAGGGGCGGCTGCCTGCGGCGTCGGCCCAACGAAAGGGCGGGGCCATGGAGATTGGGGGTGTATCCGGACGGAGCATGAAATATCCGTCGCCGGTGTACACGTCGAGAGTTTGTGTGTGCGTCTGTGTGTGTGTGTGTGTGTGTGTGTTGAATTTTGGGCAATGGTTTACGATACTGTATCAGGTTGTCCGCGAATGTATACGTGTGATTTGGGACGGGAAGGGGGGGGAGCGCGCGCGCGCGCGCGCGTGTGTGTGTGTGTGTGTGTGTGTGTGTGTGTGTGTGTGTGTGTGTGTGTGTGTACGTGTTTGCGAGGATATTTTCTTTGTTTATGATGTTATGATGAATACTTAATATTCCGGGGGGCGAGCAGGGCGTATTATATGGCATACCGATGACGAGCCAACTGCTGCGGAGGTGCAGGTGAGAAACTGGCCACACTGGAGGGCCACACACAACGGCTGGCGCAGTGCCGCTTCCATCCCATGGGCGCCTTCTTCGTGCGCCCCCCACCTCCTTTGTCTTCATTTCTATCAGCCATTTGTGCCCTATGGCCGATGAACTCAGCTCTCTCAGAATCTTTGATCCGAGGCACGCAATATCCATACCCTTTTTATTTGTTTCTGCTTCACGTGGTCTGTCTGGTGCGATTGGCTACGTAGCTTTGCTCTATTCCGTTGCATCGGCCGACGAGCTGAGCTCGGAAGCGCTCTGGTGCCAACCACACAACACCATATCCTCAGTCAGATTGACATTCCACCCAGACACCGCCCTTCCCTCACTCAGCTCTTTCCTGAATCATCAACGACGTTTGGCTTTCTTTCGGCTGACCAAAATATAATTTCAAGTTTTTGTGAAATTAGTTTTTCAGAAGTTGATTCACAAATTTAATTCTGCCCTTTGTTTATTGTCAGCTCATAAGGTTAACTGTTAATCGATGCAAAGGTTACAGAGACGATAACATAAATGTGACCTTCATTGCTTTTGCCCATCTATCCAGTTAGGTCCCGTGCATTTAGGTCGTAAACCCTAAATATAGATTCCTGTCCGATGACCTAAGTGGTTCGTATGTCAAATGTTTTTACCTTTTTTTTTTTTTTTTTTGCTCCCCGTCAACCTGCTCACCGTCCTTCACGCCTTGTCTTCACACCTGCTTTGGGGTGGCAAAAATATATATATATATATATATATTGATATATCACATGTATTAAAATAGTATATCTTGATATATGTATTTTATGGGCGCAGGGTACGACGAGCTTTGACAAGAGTTGGATTCTTTGGGACATCGTCACGGGGCGGGCGCTGCTGGAGCAGGAGGGCCACAGCCGGGCGGTGTACGGCCTCGCCTTCCACCCCGACGGCTCCCTCGCCGTCAGCGCCGGCCTGGACGCCATGGCGCGGCTGTGGGACCTCCGCACCGGCCGCAGCATCCACGTCCTCCGCGGCCACGCCAAGGCCATCCTCTCCTGCGACTTCCACCCCAACGGGTACCACGTCGCCACCGCCGGGCAGGACCACTCCGTGCGAGTGTGGGACCTCCGCAAGCGCGCCTGCCTCTACAACCTCCCCGCCCACCGCCACCTCGTCTCCGAGGTCAGCCACCTCCCCTCCTCCTCTGCATCCCCCTTCAGCCCCTCGCGACCATCCGACAGCTGCTGTAACATATGACAACTTTATATAATCATAATATTCATATATTCATGATTGGATTGTTCCAAGCCTAAATCGGCTTGTTTACTCTATGTTAGTCTTTCATAGATTTGCGGAAGACATGAAATGGACAGTGCCGCCCTTTCATTTCCGCGCCCACATTTTCTTGAATTTATTCATTATTTTCAGATGAGCCTATCACTTGTTTTTTATATCGCCGCTGTTGCGCTCTGTCCAGGTGAGGTACGAGCCCCTGGACGGCCACTACTTTGTGACGAGCGGCTATGACAAGCTGGTCAAGGTGTGGTCCTCGAGCACCTTCGGCCTGATCACCATCCTGGCGGGGCACGAGAACAAGGTGATGAGCGCGGACGTGGCGCCCGACGGCAGCGGCCTCGTCGCCAGCGTCAGTTACGACCGCACGCTCAAGTTTTGGGCGCCCGAGGAGGCGTATTACGAGGAAGGCCCCGTGGACATGGAAACCTGAGCCCCGTTTGGGCGGTCTCACGACATGTCAGCGCGCGGCCTATTTGTTATTCCACAATCTGATGGGATTTTGTGACCGTATCATTGTCTCGCCGAAGTCAATTATGATTCATTTGTCAATTGTCATTTGACAATTATGATTCATTCGCATCCATTCATTCACTCATTTATTCAGTGGTTCTGTCATTCACACACTCATTCATTTCTTCACACATTCGTTCATTCGTACATCTGCTTTTTTTTTTCCGTTTACGCTTACGTCATCGATCCGTTGATAAAGCAAATCGAGTGCGTTATTCCTTGTTATGCTTTTAGTTCATTGGTTGTTAAATCATCATCGGCACAGAGTATCCCATTCATCAGCTCACTCAGCGGTTACTCGTTTCTGTTCACAATCCACGAAAATGGCACATTCGCCGTATCTGGATCAACACATTCATCAACTCGACGCGCCAACCCTTTGTTGAACGGGTTCAGAGTCCATCATGTAATCACTGCATTAGTGATAATTGATTTCAGCTCCGTCGCTAATTCCTTCGTAATCTTATTGCCCACCAGCAAATTCGCCCCTTCTTTTGTTCCGATTCGCACACCCATTCATGTTCGGTCCCGGAAAGAAAAGGACCCCGACGGAGCTCCGCTGCTATGGCGGCTTGTGCGTTTAGTCGGGCTCTCGGAATTCCGAGTGCAGGGTCAGTTCCCAAGCTGAGCGGGCCGAAATGATATTATAGATCCATTAAAATAGCGGCATGCATGGCTGCGAGTTTTCCATTTTTCTGTAGTTTGTTTTCATGCCACAACCCTTATTGTGATATTATTGTAGATTTTGTGCCGCTAAAGAACACACGTGAACTGCGCGTGCGTATTATGGACATCATTTATTGCGGTGAGCATCAGACCTGACAAGCTGAGTCGCGCACAGCCGCCAAAGGAGAAGTCGCTTTCTGTTCATGAATTAAGGCTGCACAATTTCGACTACGGCACGACGCGGTGTTTTGGAGCTTTGGGTTTGAGACCGTGCCAGGACCGTCGTGGTGCAGCGCCCGCACCTTTTCACCCAACTCTCCGGTCTACCGTCCCTCAACATAGAATAGTGCCAATAAGTAAGGACTAGTATGGATTGGTGTTTTGAGCAAATGGCAGGTTGAGTAGGCGGCAATAGAATTTCGCTGTCCATAATGCAGGTACGGCTGATTTTGAAGTTATCTTCAAAGTAGTTAACCTGCGACGATTTGCGTACACCGTTGCTCACACTTGTTTTGAGGTTTAGCAGCGCTCAACAACACGCATTCCCTTGCGATATGGTTTCAGACGGACTTGGTTGACTGGTAGGAGACAAGCGCTTGCGAGTGATTACAACTTCACCCTTTACACTTTGCGGATTTGCCCCTTTGTCCTCTCCCTCCGACAAAATGAAATCAAACAATTGACAAAGTGTGTACCAATTGCCCCTCCCCACATCATTATCCTGCACAACTCCTCGTACGTCAGATATGATGGTCGGTAACAGCTCCCACACCAGTCCTGTGCGGACCACGGCCCACTCAATGGGAACAGCGCGAAATCAGCGTGAGAGCAGGAATGTGCACGCGCATCTCAGACAGGCGCACCCATTCTCACACTTTGTGACACTCGGAGGCCCGCGGGGAAATACTGGAGACGAAGTAGCGCCGCCAGACCCTCGGCCAAAACGATTTCGATGCCCAGACACGCAACAGAGGGGCTATCATTCACATTCCGTTCCCCGAATATGTGTTTCGCGATAAGGAACTAAAACTTGTTCAAATACTTCCTAACGTCACTTGGACAAATGAACAAACGTGCGTGATGAAAACACACGCTCTCTCTCTCTCTCCCTCCCTCCGTTTCCCTCCCTCTCTCTCTCTCTCTCTCATCACGCCTACCACACTGACTAAACGCGCTTGGTGGAGCCATCGCATGGGTTGGAGCTCGCAACTGGTGGAGGACAAGTAGCCAACATTCCATTTGCCCCTGTCTTCCCAGTTCCCAGTTTTTGTGACTTAGCTCCCACCTTTTCCTCACCCCCGCCCCCTTTTTCCTTCCCTCTGAATGATGGTGGACGCCCACCATCGCCACGTCACGGTCAGCCGACACGCCGTAATAGAGTGAGGCGGTTTGGAGAGGAGAGGATACACATACGTGTGCGTTATCAGATAGAGAGAAAGGCAGGGATAGAAAATGATAGAAAGTGACTGTGCGTGTGCGGGAGTGAGTGAGATGGAATGAGAAAAAGAGAGGAATGTATTATTCGGCGTATTTGTATTTCAGTTTAGTGGGCACACGGCCCGAGCAACAATTACACTCCCCAATCCCCCCAAAAGCCGATGGCCACAGCGCGCCTCACAGTAGAGCAGCCTAATTGAGAAAGTAACCTGCGACAAAACGGGAGAGCGCATCGGGTAGCGTTCAGCCTAACGACCAAACACATCAGGTGCAGATAGAGATAGAGATAGAGAGAGAGAGAGTGTGTGTGTTAGAGAGTGTTGTGTGAGTGTGTGACACAGAGAGGGAGAGATAGGGAGAGAGAGAAAGAATGTGTGTGTGTGTGTGTTAGATAGTGTTGTGTGTGTGTGCGAGAGGGAGAGACAGAAAGGGATATATGTGTGTGTTAGAGAGTGCAGTGTGTGTGTGTATGAGTGTGTGTGTGAGAGGGGTATATGAGATATCAAGGGGAGAGATATCAAGGTGTATGTGTTTGAGTGTGTGTGTGTGGGGGGGGGGGGGGGGGGGGGGGGGGGGGGGGGGGGGGGACAAAGTCTCACCAGAGAGGAAGAGGAAGAAGAAGGCCAAAAGGGATCCGTAGATGAGGAGGCTTTTCTGCTCGCCGGTCATCGTGTTGGTGCCCAGTCCGTAACCTGCACAACCCCCGCGTCAATCCCTTTTGCCTCCCATTCTCCACATTTTCCAAACATCCCATACGGGAGGAGGGGTGGGATGGGGTGAGTGTCTGTGTGTGTATGTGCGTGTGCGTGCGTGCGTGCGTGCGTGCGTGTGTGTGTGTGTGTGTGTGTGTGTGTGTTGGGGGAGGGGGGGGTGAGAGGGGGGGGGGGTAATTTGTGTAAATGCGCATGTGCGTGTAGGAGGGTGTGAATGTGATTCATTGTGTGTGTGACTGATTGCGTTTGTGTGCGAGCGCGCACGTGTGTTTGTGTGTATGTGAGAGAGAGTGTGTGTGTGCAGGGGGAGTTGTTACCTTGGTTTACGGCAAAGCCGGCGACTTCCTTTACATCCAACTCGAACAGCTTTGAGGGGGCGCCACATGTGGGGCAGTTCCAGTCCTCGGGCAGTTTCTGAGACGACACAGCGAGTCACGGCAGCGTTCATCCCCACTCAGCAGCAATGCCCTCCCTCACAATTAGATAGGCTCGAGGGAGATAGCGGTGAAAGGAAAGACGAAGGAGAAGGGAGGTAGCTCACGTTGAAGGGTGTGCCGGGTGCGATGGGATACTCAGAGTCGCCTTTCGAAGGGTCATACACATAGCCGCAGCCTTGGCACGTCGCTTTGCCGGAGCCGATCAGCGCAAACTTTTCCTGTGCCCGCAGGTCGTCGATCCTCTTCTGCGCTTCCTCTTGCTCCGTCTGCGCCACGCGGGGGGGAGGTCAGAGGGGGGAGTCAGTGGGAGGGGAGAGTGGGTTAATGCGGGTTCCACTGCTGATGGTGGCACTGATGAAGCTCACTGATACATGGAGAGAGAGGGTAGCCCCCGCACCAGCTCGCGGTCGGCATCAGCGCCCTCCTCTTCCTTCGCATGCACGACCAGCTTGGCTTGCCGCCTACTCAAGCGCACCTGATGTGCCCCAGGGAATGAAATACAAAACCATTCTCACAAAGCGCAAAGCAGGTAAAGAGAGAAAGAAAAGAAAGAGCGGCGTCTGGTGTAACAAAAACGCTGCCGCTAGGTTGACTAGAGAATGAAGTATGCGGGGGAGAGAAGGTGGGGTGGGGTGAGGCGAGGTGAGAAAGGCGTGGGTGAAGTGAGAAGAGGAGGAAGGGGGTGAGGTGACGTGGAGGAAGGGGGACGGGAGGTTGAGGAGTCACGTGAGATGAAATGTAGTTAGATCAGGTGAGGTGAGACGAAAGGATGTGAGGTGAAGTGAGATGAGGTGAGGCGGAATGTAGTAAGGTGCAGTGGAGAAAAGGGGGCAGGGGGGTGAGGGTGGGGTGAAACGCTGTGAAGTGATGTGGGAAGAAAGGGTTAGGTGTGAGGGTGTGGAGTAAGGTGAGCAGAGAGAAAAAGGAATGAGGTGAAACGAGAAGAAATAATGTGGGGAGAGGAGAGGGTGAGGTGGAGGAAGGAGTTTGGAGCGAGACAGTGGGGTAAAGAAAGAGGGATGAGAAGGTGGGGGTTAGGTGTAGTGAAATGCAGGTGAGGTGTGAGGTGAAGTGAAATGTGAGGTGAAATATGCAGAGAAGAGAGCATGGGGAGGGGTGAGGTGAGAAAGGGGGTGAGGTAGGGTGAGCAGAGAATAGTGAGAGTGATGTGATATGAGGGGGGGGGGGGGGGGAAGGGAACGAAGGTAGGGGGGTAAAATGAGCTTAAATGTAGGACGGCGAGGTGAGGTGAGGTGAGGTGAGAAGAGCGAGAAAGGGTTGCTGGGATGAAGTGAAAAAAGAAGGTGAGGAAGGGGGGTCAGGAGAGAGCCCATGACGCGAAGTGAGGTGAAGGAATGGTGTGGGTTACGTGGAATGCAGTTAGGTGAGGTGAGATGAGAAGAAAGGGTGCGAGTGAGGTATACAATAAGACAGGGTGGGGTGAGGTGAGGTAAGAAGAAAGGGTGTGAGTGAAGTATGCACTAAGACAGGGTGGGGTGAGGTGAAGTAAGAAGGAAGGGTGCGAGTGAGGTAGGCACAAAGACAGGGTGGGGTGAGGTGAGGTAAGAAGAAAAGGTGTGGGGTAGCGTGAACAGAGAAGAGGGCGAGTGAGAAGAGGCGAAGTGAGGTGCAGGGATGGGATGGGGGCGGGAGGGTGAGGGGTACCGTGAGGTAAGGTGAAGTGAGAAGACGGGACGTGAGGTGAGAAGAAAAAAGAAGTGTGAGGTGATGGGGGTAATACATGGTGAGGTGGTGTGAGATATAGTGAGGTGAGGTGAGAAGAGAGAGGGTGGGGTTGGGTGAGGTGAGGAAGGATGTAGAGTAAGGTGAGCAGAGAAAAATGGAAGTGAGCAGGGACGAGGTGAGTGGAAAGGGTGTGGGGAGGTGAGGTGAGGTGCAGTGAGAGAGGGCAGGAGGGTTGAGGGGAGGGGTACCTGAGAGGGGCGGGCGGTCAGCGTCACGCTGCTCCGGGCCGTCGTGCGAGTGCCCTGAGGAGAGGGGCCAGTAATTCATTACGACATGGCATCGAATGAGAGGTGTAGACGGATGGAGAGATACGACAATCGGTGAACGCTACATCAAAACTGTGTCACTGTTACTCGGCGAGTCGTTCCCGCCCGTCGAGTCGTTCTCAACTATGGAGAGCGTCGGGAACGAGGAACAAGCGCCGGGCGCACTGAACGGTCTACTACAGCCCGCGGGGGTGTGCACCTCGAGACTGGCGGTGACGACGAGAGACGGGCTGGAAGGAAAGGAGGCGCGAGATAAATTGACTAAAGTATTATGCGAGGCGAGGGATGCGTCGTGAGGTGACGAGAAACTGCTTCAACCTGATTTCGTGGAGTTCGCGGCGCTTTTGGGCAACAGGGCAGCACGTGGGAGACGAGCGGCAATGTAAAGGGGAAACCAGGCGCGGCGAAGAGCTGGGTGGTGCTAAAATATAATGGGTGTTGTGCTTTACGTATTTTCTCTCCACAAGGTAAACCGCGAAGCGCAGTGATGGCGGGAACGGGCGGGGGGGCGGTGATCACCTTGCGCGAGGCCGAAGGGCGCGCCGTGAGCGACGCGCGTAATTGAACAGCTGCCATCGTGCGTCGTTGTAGCGTGTCTACAGAACTTAACGATTCGAATAGGCTGCTCGTCAGGAGAAATTCTACCGAGCCTGAAGTGCAGGCGCGAGGTCGCGAGGGGCACGGGCTGTGACGACACAGGCGAGGGGAGGGAGGCGGTGAGGTGCTGGCGTGAGGGATGATGGGGGGTGTTGGGCGACGAGGGCGAAGAAGTGAAGAACGCATTCAATATTCAACCGGCATCCGCATCGAACCCGAATAAAATATCGGCAATGTTATGGCGTGGCGTCCCACGTGGGCACTTTGACGACGTGGCAAGCTGCTGTGCCCAAGGAGTCCGCCACCTAGGCACGGAGCCATCGGTGAGGCGGGCCCACGGGCCACGGACTGCAGCTAGCTGTACCCGTACGCATAGAGCAAGTACCCGTATAATGGTGTCCCCGCTCGTCAGAGTGAAATTCGCATTCACCCCGGTAATTCACCGTAACGACGTCTCCGTCTTCCTCCCGAATGCCTCTAGCGTGTAATAGCCGTCGGTGAGGTCGAAGGAGACCATCCAGTCGCCGGCGTGCGTAAGGTTCTTGAGGTGCCATAGTGTCTCGTATGTCATTTTGTGCTCCTCAATACTTGATGATTGTTATGTGGGCGCAAGTCGATGATGAGTCTCCATTTGTTTTTGCCCGGCTTGGGAACTAAAATCGTTGTGGAAACCCACATGTTGCGCTTGTCATACTCCCATGCGCCAGATTGGAGGAATCTTGGAAGCTCGGAGTCCATGAAGTCCAGATGCTGGTGTGCTGCATCGAGCATACGTACAAGGAAATGCCGTTGTTGAAAGGTGAGGGATGGCGGCCGCGGATGAAAGGTATCGCACACCCCAAGAATCTAACCTAGAACTTGTTCGCTCGCGCCAAATCGTAAACTTTTCCACTCGGACGCTCTTTTCTGCGCGCGGTGACTAATGAAGTTGGAACGGTCGTTGCATGACGTGGCGCGGTGGGTCACGCCATCATGCGTTCTTGTCCGGGTGCTTGGGCTTCGGGTCTTTGGTGTCCATAATTTCTCTCGGTGGTGGCTTGGCCTTGGGCTGGGGTCTTGGGGTCGGTTAGGACGTTCGGGGGAAGGACGTTGGGGTGGGGGCATGTCCAGTGTCTTGCTTGCGAAGGAAGCTCTAGCAACAACCTTAGGCTCTTGGAAAAACCCATCCTACCGTCACTAAAGACAGTAAAAAGATCCAAAGTACTACTAAAGTACTACTGAACCACATAACGGGGATGGGTCGGTAGCTCGAATGAGCAACGCCGATCGTCTTCGCTCTGGGCCTGGCCTCCCATCGAGCGCAAGACTGGTGGACAGGGCAGTTGAACAGCGTGTACCATTCACCTCTCCCCACCCGAGCCTAGCTCAAAATGGTCATTGGATCCGTAGCGACACCAGACAGTACACACTCAAAGGCGCAGCTTCCAGGGATTTGAATTTCACCCCCCCGACAGCTATCGCGCCATCCACTTCAAATACCACACATGTACCCGTCAAAGTACTGCGACACACCAAAGAAACACATCGCTTACAAAAAGCCTCTTCCCCGGTAGGCGGCGCGCCACATCGCGCCCCTCCGAGCGTCCGGACGTCCCTGTCCGCCACCAACATCCACCAAACCGAGGTCCCATCGGGCCTGGTCGCGTGCAGCCAACACGCGCACTACTCTCAAACACCTACTCGAAAATCCACACTCAATTGCTCTACTTATCTCCACCACTCGGAATCCTGCTCGATCGCCATGTCTTCGACCCCTACCCCCCCCCCCACCTACAGGCAGGCGCTTCTGAGGGATCCCCCATCGCATGGGCGCTTCACGGACCTCTACCACCCCATGAACAAACTCGCAGGACACCCGCTGACCCCGTTTCTCACTGACCCCGTTTCTCACAGATTTTGGGCACAGCTCTGGACCCCCTCCCTCTACGTCGTGGACTCCAGACCCCCATGGTCCTGTCTCCCCCACGGTCAACCGTGGCCCTACGACAGGCCGACGACCTCTCCACCCGTATGGTCGACTCGTTCCTCCTTACATGCCAGTACTCCACCACTCCCTCCCACCTTGCTCGATTCTGGATCCACGGCGTCTTCTTGCCGGATCCGACCCACCCCGATCCGATCACGTCGGCCTGCTCGGTGGCCCGCCGCTGGCTCCTCGAATGCCTCAACGACCTCACTGATCTCCCCAGCCGCATTGAAAATATAATCGGACGGGAACTCGCCCAACGCACGCGATGGTCCGCGAACACCTCTCGCACACAACACCCCACCGCCCCGAAATGCGACGATACCACACCCGTATCGTTTTTTAAAAAACCCCTACCAGTCGAGCTGCGTACGGGCTATCAAGAAATTCGTCTGGTTATTCCCACCTCATGTATAGCGGCAGGCCTCATGTACCAACTGGCTTCACCCCAGCGTGAATTCAGTTCGGCCGGTCCAGTGCCCCCCTATGCAACCTCCTCCCCTTCGCTCCTGCATAAACTAAGTCAGCAGAAAATTTACTGTCTCCGTGACGCCTCAGCTCCTGAAGTTTCAGGGCGAAGGGTGAAGATCCGCTCCCCCCTATTCTCCGGTATCTCCGGCCAAGAGGCAGTCGCTCTCCTGCAGGACCTCCTCACCTCCGACCTAGCGACCGCACTCACCTCGGCCGGATCAGCCCCCTCGACCCACCCCCAGTGCAGACTCGAAGATCTACCGGAGCAGGCTCAGTTCACCCTCCAGTTCGCGGACGCCCTCCAACCGCTGGACACTCCCATCCCGATCGAGTCCGACCCATCATCCTTCTGGGTAAATATCCTCCAACTGCCCAATAACCCCATTCATTCACAATCCGGCCATGTATCCCTTCACATATTCTCATATTCACCCTATGAAGCCGTACCCCCCGACCATCACCTTCACACCATCACCATCACCCCCCCCCCGTCACAGGCCACGTTCCAGGCTCGTCCTGGGCTGACACCTGCCTCACTACAGTCCTCATCCAATCCCGCCACTCACTCTCCCTTCCTTGCATCAACTCAGACGGCACCATCCCACCCACACACTGGTTATACACCCTCTTATCTCAAACAACCACAGAATATCTCACACAACACACCCCCACATTCACACCCCCCCCAACACCCCCTCAGCCTCTATCACTACACAACCCTGAAAAAGTTCCATGATGACTCGTACTTTCGCTCACACCCCTCCACCTCCCCCACCATCACCACCAGCATACATATATCCCTCAGCACCGAAATGTATTGCATCCTCATCTCCACTAACGGCACCGTCACCATTCCCCTCACCCACGCATACACTCAGAGGGGCGCACGCATACAATCCACCTGCACCCTCAACATCACTCCCCACCATTACTCCACCTTTGGTAAGGCCCGTCTCACGGACCCTATCTTCACCACCACCCCCTCTCCACCTCCCCTCACAATCACAAAAAGAAACACCCTCCAACGCAACCCCCCCGCCCTCCTTCTCCAATGGTCCCGCCACCTCACGGACAACCACGTCCCCAACCAGTGGCACCTGGAGCCCTCCGACTTCCACATGCAGGAGGACGACGACCTCCCCCTCGACCTCTCCTCCCTCCCCGACATCCAACTCTCTTCCACCATCCCGACACACACTCCATCAAGAGCACTCCACCACCCCACCATCTCTCACCCCACCTCCACCTCCTCATTTCACATCAACCCCTCACCCAACCCTTCAGTCCTCCCGTCAGCCCCCCCACCCACTACTACCCCTACCCCCCACCTCAACACCACGGAAGACTCATGCGATCCCATGGACTCCTCTTCCTCTCACCACCTCCACACCACAAAACACAACCCCCCACCCTCTCTTCCGCTCCCCCACACCCCACTCCTGCCCTCTCCCCTCCTCTTCCTCATCTGATATACCCCTCCCCCCCTCCCTCCTCCACAACACCCGACCATGCGAATTCCCCCCCACCCCCCCGCCCCCCCACCGACCCATCGCTCAAGCTCGCACCCCAGGCTGGCATCACCAAACCCTTCCGCCCCTCCCGCAAGACAACCTCCCCATCCCCCCCCCACGCGCCCCTCCACACCTCTCCCTCCTCCCCGCGCAAAAACACAAGGCCCCCTCACACTCCCCTTCGCCGAACCCCACCCCGGCGTCACCTCCCCCCCAATGCGCCCTTGACCCCTCCCTCCTCCCCCTTCCCACCTCTTCCCCGGATGGCGACGACTACGACCTCGACGACTACGCCGACCTACTAGAGGAAGACATGGAGGAGACCCATCCCCTCCCAGCTGCCACCCCCGCCTCCAACGGCACCAACAGCCCCCACAGGTCACCCCCGGCCGCCCCGGCCGAAAATCATCATTAGTCCCCCACAGGACACCCCCGAGGTTAGACCCCACACCCAACCCCTCCCCCCCCAACCCAACATCCGAAGTCACACTGTAAACACCGCGTTACAATCCACTCTCCCAGCCCACTTTAACCCCCGCACATGCTGCATAGTTCTGCATAACTACCTATTCGACCTCAACCTAGAATACGGCCCCCCTACGCCCATCGGTTTCCTCGATTCCTCAGCGGTCCTCTCCTTCCAATGGGGACGTTACCATGACCTCTCCAACCTCTATTGCCTTGCCTCAGCAATTACAAAACTCCACTCTACTCCCACCGCCTCCTATACAGTTATCACTAATAACGACGTCGACAATCACCACCAGCAACTCCCAATACCCAAGCCACTGGACCAACCTCTCTAATCGCGGCTCCCCCCCCCGCCCGGGTACGCCTAACCACTCTCTCCTCGTCCTCACGTTGCAACACTCTCACTTCGGCCTCCTACACCTAACTCACTCCTCCGCTACCTGGATCGACTCCCTACACCACCCCCCTCCGTCTCACCTCCTCGCCCGCTCTCTCAATCTCCTCTCCGCTTGGAACTCCTCCCCCCCTCCCTCCCGTCGGAGCCCTACGCTCACTCAACCCGCCTCGCCAAAATGACTCCGGCCACCAGTGGTCGTGCGGCACCCACGCCCCTCCTACACACCTACTTCATCGCCACAACCCCCCCGGACCAACCATACAACCCCCCCTCCTTCGACCCCCGGACGTCGGTATACTCCCTCCAAACTCTCCTTTGGAACCACACCTTCCACTCCACCCCCCTCCCGCAGGGACGCCCCCATCTTCTCGATACCCTCCACCAACCCACACCAACCTCCCCCCCACAGCTCCCCACCCCTCCCCAACCTCCCCCCCCCCTCTCCTCCCACCCCCCCCCCTCCAACCCCCACTCGACGAACGCCCCCCAGACGACCCTCCCATCTCCACCCCCCACCTCCCCTCCCCCACCACACTTCCCAACCCCTGCATCTCATCACCCTCAACACCCGCGGCCTCCACACCTCCATTATAGACGTCGAACACCTCTCTACCTCGCACCGCCCTGACGTCCTCATCCTCACCGAAACCGGCCATGACACCCACAAAACCCGCTGGCGTATCGCTCTCCCCCAATATCACCTCACAAGCTCCCGACCATGCTACTCACCTTTGCCCCTACCCAACGCATGCGTTCTCTTCGCGGTCCGCAGAGCCTCTTTCCAATCTGCCACCGTCCTTATCCCGCCCCCCCCACCTCATCCCCCATATCGCCGGACTAAAAATCGTTCCCCACTCATGCACCCCCTACCTCTTTATAGGTACCTACATGCCCCATAACTCCACCCCCCTACTGACCCGCCTATATGCTGAAGTTGCTGCTTGGGGCCTCCGCCTCGCTGACGACCACCCGCAACACCGCACCCTCTGGGGAGGGGACTTCCAAACAACCACCAACAAAGGTACATGACACTCTGCCCTAACCTCCCTCCTTAAGTCCCACCCCCAACCCCTCCACGACCCAATCCCTACCTTCCCCCGCAGCGAAGGCTGCCTTGACCACTGGCTCACCACGCCCCCTTCACCTCTCTCCCTCCCACCTTCCTCTTGCTCGATATTCTCTCCCACCTTCTCAAACGCACCATCGCGTCCCTCATCACCACCCTTTCCACCTCTCCACTAACACAATCCCGCAGAATCAGGGTCATCCGTGGACTCCTCATCGGAAAGCATTTCACCCTTCAACTCGGCCTCTTCACCGACTCCCAACTCGACACTCTAGAAGGACAAATCTGCCGCGCACTCCGTTCCGCTGTCTCCTCGGTACGTAACCTCCCCCGCACCGCCCTTCACCGCCCTACCTCAGACCTAGGATACGGCCTCCCCTCCCTCAAAGCCCATGCCGCACAACTCACCGTCTGCCATCTACATAAAATCATGAACACCTCAGGCTATAGAGGCCACATGGCCCGCGCACACATCCGCACCCTATCCACCACGTACTCCCACTGGCCCTCGGAATCCATCATGTCAACATGTTACACCCCACCCACACTCAAGTGCTTAGTCAGAGCTCAGCGCGATGCGGGCACCCTATTCCACAACATCCCTCCACTCTCCCTCACCAACCCTATAGCCTCCACAATCCGCGCCCACTTCATCACTCAAGACAACGCCCTCCTCGCCTCACTCCGAGACAAAACCACGCACATCACCGACCCCCACACATATAAGCAAGCCTACTGCGATTTCTCTCCCCGCAAAGCACACGCTTCCCTCCTTCCCCGCCTCACCCACCTCTTGAAAAACAACATCACCACTTGGCCACAAGTCCTCCTCAGAGCCAACACATCCTCCTTCATCCTCAAATCATGCAATCCATTACCACACTCACGGGGTCCACCACCCCACTCTCAGTTCCCATCCGCCTTCTCGCCGCAATCCTCACCGAACCCCTCGATACTATCCACATCCGCCTCCCCATCACAAGCCTCACTTCCAAACAAGCATCCCCCCCCACCACTATACACCCCTCATGGATTCCCCTCCTCTCTCCACACCTCCCACGCTCACCCCCCACCCTCTCATCCGGCATCTACATCTCCCGCACCACTCACCCCACCCCCACCGCACCCACCACACACTTGGACACAGAATACCTCACCCCCTCAGACCACCACTACCCCCCCTGCGACGTAACGCGCATCATTTCCAAACACAAGGACTCAGAATACGGCCAAACGCAATACATGGTTGAATGGGCCCCGGAACACCTCACGGAATGGGACATTCAGCTACAGCTCGACGACGGCTTCCGCCTCATCTCCTCCACTCCCACAACGGTATGCCTCCCCACCCCCTCCCCCACCGCCTGCTCCATCTGCCATGACCCACCGCAAACAGAACCCACCTCCACCTGCTGCACCTGCCCGCACTTTGCCATACACTCCCAATGCCGCCCAGCTCAGGGACCTGCCGCATGGCAGTGCGACTGGTGTGCTCGCGGCCAACAACACGACCTCACCCGCCTCCAAGAAATCCAGTGGGCCCCGTGCCTACAACTACACGACACCATCAGTGAGACCCCCTCCAGCCCCACCGCCCTCACAGCATTTAACTCCGGCTATGTCCGCTCCACCACATCCATTCTGCCAAAACCCGGACCCCCTCCGTGGTCACACCCCCTCATCACGTTCAACCACGACCCCATCAACCCCGACCTCGACATGCTCCCTACCGGTAAATTCGCCATCCACGCACACCCATCACTCCACGACACCACCATACTATGCACTCCCGACGACCGCGCGGTCACCACCCTCAACGGCCCCCGCGTCGGCCACCTCTACCAACTCTTTCGCCCCGACCTCTCGCAGCATACGTTCGAAGAGGAGGTCTACCACCTCCTCACCCGCCTAGGTTCCCGCTCAGAAATCCACTCACCCACACCCACCACCACCACCCGTAACAGATGGGCCACTAGAGAAGACCTCCTCACAGCTCTCCGTCACACATTCCGCATCCAGACAGAACTCTACTCCGACCCCCTCAATAAATCCCGCCACTGTGACACTTACCATTCCCTCTACCCCGAAGACATAGTCTTCTCATCCAGCGGCAGCAATGCCCCACACACATGGCAAGGAACCAACATCGCCAACCTCGAATACGACCACGAATGCATGCGCCGCGCCATGGAACACGCAATCACCATCGCACACCTCACAGCCCCTCACACACCCAGCGCAACCATCCTCATCCTCCCCCGATGGGAACACACACCCTACCGCCACTCCAAATACATCCACTCCCCATACACCCACCACCTCTACACCCTCTCCAATGACGCAAACACCTTCCTACCCCCCGACCAACACACTGGCAACCCCACCCCCACCCCATTCGGCACGAGATGGATGGTCGACATATACCTCGTCGCCAACCCCCTCGCACTCTCCACCCTCCCATCACCCACAGCCATGACCGCACTTCACAACACCCTCGAATCTATCTACGACACCCACCTCCCCAAACCCACCATCACCCCCCCTCCTCCCCACCTCTTCGACACCTACTCACCCCACTCAGCAGGCATATACCACCTCCCCCCAAACCCTACTCACCCCATCACATACCCCCTCCCAGAACGTCTGCATCTAACATACCTCCCCACCAGAGGTACTCCTGCTTGGACCTGGCAGGACTTTGTCTACACAGACGGCTCGAAAAAAGGAAGCTCGTCCCCCCTCGGAGCAGCAGCTACCCACCCCGCCTCGGACACCAACATCAAAATCCTGGTGACCTCTACCCCTCCCACGCATACTATAAATCGCGCTGAATTAGCTGGCATAGACATAGGCCTCCAACTTGGCCGTACCCACCTCCTTACAGACAGTGCGTGCTCCCTCCGCCTCATACAAGGATACTTAAACTGCCCTTCAGCTTACAGACACAACATCCACCGCGACACCCTCCTATCCATCACACACACCCTTAAAACCCGATGCGACGCTGGCGTCCGTACACACCTCGGCAAAATCAAAGCACACAACCACTCCTTAGGTAACGACCTCGCAGACACCCTCGCCAACCAAGTAGCGGACGGTCACCCACCCGACACTACATACACCACAGGTTCAGACGTCACGATAGGCCACTGGACCTGGCCATACACCCTCATTCCGCAAACCCTAGGGGACCCGTTATCCTACAGATACACCAACCTCAAAGCTGACGCACACACCTACATCACCAAACACACACACGCCCCTCTCACAATCTACCAAACACGGCGCCCTCCTCGCCCGCGCCGCGGAAGACGGCGCCGATTTCTCTTTCCACAAAAAACACTCAACCCTCACAAATATCCAATTCACACACAAGCAAGAATTCATGTGGGGAGTTCACAACACCCGCCTTCTTACTCATAACCCCACCCTGCGTTGCCCCCTCTGTGGCCAATTCACTAGCAACGGCCACATGGCCGGTAACTGCCCCACCATGCATGGCCTAAGACAAGACCGACACAACAGCGCGCCACAACTCCTTCTCTCCCTACTGGAACGCCACAACGGAGGACGCTGGGAAACCATCACCGCAGACTTCGGTAACAAACCCATAAAATCATTTACTTCCCCCACCCCTGCCCACACTCCACTTGACTGCCACCCACCTCACCCCACCCACATGCCCACCCGCCTTGTTCCTGCTGACGAAGGTCTCTCAACCGACTCCCTAACCTCGTGTCCCGCCGTCCTCCCACCTGAGATTCTCCCCCCCCGCGCTACGACCCCCCGCACACAAACCCGACTTCATCCGCATCCTCGAACCCCGATTCGTTGGCCACTCACACGGTCGCCGACGTTACGCATCCATCAAAAAGATTCAGATAGGGGAATGGAAGTACTGCACGGACAATAACCTCCCCCACACAGCTAACCTCATACGAGCCAAATACACACCCCTTGCAAACGCCATCCGCAGCCACTGGCCAGGCACAGTGGTAGATATCCGTCCCATCGTCATGAGCCGCACAGGCACACCGCACTCCTCCACCATCACGAGTCTCACCTCCCTACTCACCGCCCGCACCGACCCCCCTGACAAACTCATCTCCAAAGCACGCCTCGGAAGGTCTCGCATCCTTGCACAACTCCACACGCATAATGTCCAATGGCTACATCATCTCCTGCTCATATACCGCATCAAATCCCGCACGACCTACCGCCGCGCCTCCGCACATTGCCCCTTTGCACGCCCCTGATTGCATGCCGCCTCGCCTCGTCTTTCGCACCTCCCCGAGGGGGAGTAAAACCCCCGACACATCCTTGGAGAGGTTGGATTAGGTGGTTAACGGTCTAGCCCTGACTTGTAAGTTCCCTGTATGCCATAGTTGGGAGGGCCCAGAGACAGCAGCCGACGCATCCGGCTTTAGGTGAAAAACCGGCGCATACGATACATGTTGTAAACAATTTCAATTTCAATTTCAATTTCAATAGGCTCTTGGCGTTGGCGAGTGGAGTGCACTCTAGGGTCTTCCAGTGTGTGTGTGTGTGTGTGTGTGTGTGTGTGGGTGGGTGGGTGGGTGTGTGTGTGTGTGTGTGTGTGTGTGTGTGTGTGTGTGTGTGTGTGTGTGTGTGTGTGTGTATGTGTGTTTGTGTGTGTTTGTGTGTGTGCGCGCGCGCGCGCGCGTGTGTGTGTGTGTGTGTGTGTATTCGTTTATGTCTCGGTGTGTGTGTGTGTGTGTGTGTGTGTGTGTGTGTAGGGGTCTTCTAGTCGTGTTGATGAAGGCTCGATGTAGGCTGCCGTACTCGGAAGAGGCAACGTCCGGTCGCGGCTTGAGGAAACGCTCATAGGCGAGTTCCACGAACACGCGGTTCGTATCGCTCGTCCCCCCTTCGCCCTCGGTGTGTCGGATGTAGGATACCCGCACACGGGCGGCCTCCTCGAGCGCGTTGTGGGGGTGGTTGCTTTGACGCATGGTGACGACAGTGGATTGGAATTCTGGTAAGTCTTGGGAGTAATTCTGAATGTCTTTCAAGGTTGATATGTTAGCGTAGGCGGTGTAGGCAGCGTGACATGTCGTGGCGTGGTATTCTTCGAGCGTGCCGTTGTGCCGGCGGGCGGAGAGGTGGTAGTAGGGGTCGCATGTAAGCTTCCAGTTTTGGGGCCATCGAGATGGGGGGGGGGTGTAGCTCGAGGCCCGGGGCAATGTAGGGTCCCCGGAGTGTTGTGTCGGTGTGGTAGTTTTCATCTTGCTGTATTGTTGGGGTTACCGTCGTCGATGGGGCTGGGGCCATGCGTCGCGCGGTAGGGGTGATCGAGGGTCGCTCGGTCGACACATGTGCGCTACGGGCGTCGGGCTACGTAATTACACCCTCCGGTGTGTGGTTTACGCCGATGGGAATGGCAGGTTGGTTGCCGACCTACCTTGTTGCCGCTAGTAGAGTGATGAAGGTCGAGGTCAACGTGACCGTTAGCTCAGTAAAGGCTTGCTGAAACCGGCCATTCGCGCGCTCATTATTTGAAGCTGGTGCGTTAGCTAGTAGTAAGTGTTGCTCATGTTGTCAAAGTTCTACATATGTAACAAGTTATGGTGCGTCTTGAATTTCGTTTACAACTGGCCGATTTGTAGCCATCGTGTTAGAGCAAGGTAAAGAGTCTCGATTTTGTTAGACGTAGTCGAGTGTAAGATGTCACCTGTCTTGCGCAGCTACGAGAGCTACGATGCCGTTGTGCGGGCCGATTGGCGAGCGCAAAGAAAAAATATGGCCGCTACCAAGAGATGGAGTACCTTTGCTACACTATTCCCGCTTTGTCTAGTAGCCAGTGCCTATGTCACATCGCGAGACTCGCAGTTTCGTTCAATTCTGCAACTTTTACGCGAAGTTCAATCATCACTTATTCAGTATTATAAGAATGTTTTGGCCGCAAAGGATTGTGATGACGCCTTCATACATGGAAGCCTTTGAAACTCTCAAGATACGACTAATTTCCGTGTCATGTTTGGTCCTTCCTGAGGTCAGCTCGGACGCGACGCTTCCCAAGCATACATATGCGTCGTCACTAAGAATTGCATGTGTCTTATTGCAAGATCATGGAGGAAATCTTCAACCATTCACGTACATGGCTCGCAAACTTAACAGTGCAAAACGTGGTAACTTTTATTCCGCATACGACTTGAAAGCTTTGGCTGTCGGGGAAGTTGTGAAATACTTTATGTGCTGCCTTGAAACTTGTTCCAAGTTTATGGTGGTTTCTGACCACGACACGTTGAGATATATGCTGTGGAAACCAAATGATAGGTTGAACAAACGGCATGCACGTTACGTGCGCGACTTACAACCGTTTACGGGTGCGATGACTAGCCCATCGCAGGGGTTCAAGGAACGAGGCTGACCCTTTGAGTGGACGGTCGGAATTTTACGCTAAAGCTTTTCTCCCTCTGTTTGGGGATGGCAGTATGCCACATAATTTAAAGCCTCGATAACAATTCCAGCTGCCGAGAAGCCATAACGCCCCGATATCTTCGCATAATTTGGACACTGATTTGAGCAATTTAACTGCTCACGTCATGCAAATGTACCCGGAACTTGGTAACCTGGTTCGTATGGGTTATACCAAAGACTCCTTTCATGGGGGCGAGGGTGAGTGGACTAAGGGCTGACATATTGCTGTCCGAGATGGCTGTTTTTGGAGATATGCAAGCCTCTGCATCCCGAACGACCTAGTGTTGAAGCATAACCTGTTGTTTGAATTGCACCACAGTGGTTTTGCATGTCACCGTGGCTACGCGAGTACGCTAGCTAAGCATTAGACATGTTTTGATGCCGCCACATTCGACAAGATCGACGTCAACGACCAATGGCACATATGTGTTCTTTGTCGTCGCGTCAAAGAGCGAGCCCAAATGCCGGTTGCTCTCGCTCTGATATATGTTCCGCCTCGACCGTGGCACACAATTGGAATAGACTTTCTTACTCACTTACCTATTAGTGCACGCTTTGACAGTGTTTTGGTGGTTGTTGACCACTTGACGCGAACCGCTCACTTGTTTCCTTGCACATAGGAGATTACAACAAAGGAGATTGCCAAAGTGTTTTTACAAGAAACTGGTGGTTTAACTAAACGGGTAAATGACTCTACTTTTCAACAACTTCTACGAGTTTTAACATGTTACGACGGAAGTGACTGGGTAAATTGTCTGCTCCAAGTGGAATTCGTCTATAATGCTAGTCGTGCGTTGGGAATTGAACGCATCCCCGTTTGAGGCGAAATGTGGCTTTTCTCCTGAGGAACCCACGGGATTGCTAATACCAAAGCGTCAATCCCAGTTTTTGTGGATGCTCAAGAGCGTTAAAAACACTTACGTCAAGGGCATGAATTGGCTTCGTCCGTGATATGAGTGCACAAGGATGACATGCAAGCCCGTTCTCAGCCGTCGACTGCTCCCCAATTCCAGCAAGGTGACAAAGTCTTGGTAGTTGCAAAGGGACTCTATCTACGTTATCAACAAAACCGTTATAAAAGACAAATAGTTGGGACCCTTTACGGTGTTGGTGAAGATTGGGGAAAATAGATACAAAATGGAGCTACCATCTATTGTTCGGCTACACCCCGTGTCTCATGTCAACCATTTACGTCCCTGTCCTACCGCTACGTCACGATCATTTGTTCATGTTACGACTCACGATGACGACGATGAGTACGACGTTGATCACATCTTTGTTGTCAAGATCGACAATGTTTCAAGATGCCGTAGAAAGTACATGTTGTTCTAAACCCATACTAATAAGAAAGAGCAGATTCCACACGTCTCGCATCGTTCATAAATGAATTTTTGCGTACAATGGCCTTACACAATTTCTTGGACTCACCTAAATGGCTTTTAGTTCGTCAATCCCAAAAAGAACTTGGATTTCATGAGGACATTGCACCCGGCGAGGATTCCCCACTCACAATGACTTCAAAATGAGGAGTTGTTGACATACTCCGATTGGCATGAGGCTGATTAGTAGAGGGTTGGCATGAGGCTGATTCTCGACTTTGTCTAGAGGGGGAGAGTACGAGTGTGGCGAGAATTGTTCTATTGCCGTACAGATTATTGCAGAACTCGTACGTATCGCTACTAGTTGCATTCCGTACTCTGGAATGTTCACCCGCATTTCTTAAACTCCTTTCAAAAGCTCAAATTCCGCACACTGCTAGCGTGCACACTGGTGAGATTATCTAAGCGTCAAGACGCGCCGGATCGCGTCTATCCGAGGCGAGAGACAACACGTTACATAAGCTTCCGAGGAACACATGACACTTCGAGACTGAAGCGAACTAGGCTGGGCTACTCAAGCCAACGCAATGGAGGGAGGAGACAAGTAACTTTTCATATTCTCTTTCTAATCACGTTTAGCTAGATTGCAAAAAGGTACGCCCTCGCGCATTCTTTCTGCATTAGCCGTAATTAATTGTTTTCGCAGTTTTTCAAGGCAAATTGCCACAATATGTGTAGCATTGTAGGCTAGTACACAAATTATTGGAAATTAACGCGCGAGGGACATGTGGGTGAATAAACACCAAAGCGGTGTGAGCATTTCATCATAATAACAGCAATTATACGAAGCCCAGGACCAAATTGAATGTACATTTTTATTGATTACAAAATAATCCACTCCTAGTGTGTCGTGATGCTTCAGCGGAAGAAACACCATTAGAATTGCCGCCGTGATGGAAATACTCGGCGTATTTTTTCTTGCTACGCAAAGGGGCCGCAATTCATTTACCACACTTACGGGCGCCCCAATTTCTCACAGCGCCAAAAGTCCTACCGCTACCGTCCACGAGAGCAGCCCGGCGATTAGAATAAACTTGCTAGCTGATACCGACCCGCTATCCACCGGGGTTTCACTCTCGCCCCCGATATTCTCGCACCGACTGTTGTCGTGCTGCGAGTAAGAATTACCGATGTTGTCTTGTAAAACATTCGTCACTCCATCGACGCCCGTGATTCGGAGCTCTTCCTCGAGGGTGCGCACCCGGTAGGTCCAACCATCGGGTAGGACTAGCGCCCCGCTGCCGGCGAGTCCGGCCAGTTGGGAGCGGTCGGCGACGCCAGTTGCGTTACGACCAATGAAAAAGGATTGCATGGTGAAAACGGTGCAGAGGGGTGGGGGCGCGACGAGCTCGTACACCGTCATTCCTTCCGACCACACTGCAGTCACGTGACGTTCCACGGCTGTTGGCTGCGGATAAATTATGGACGGCAACATAGAATATCCGTTTGTCAATAAGCAAGGCCACAAAAGCTCCGCCTCACTGTCATATAGGCGAGTTCTCAATCATCACGGGTATATGTATGGATGAAATAGCCATTGCGCTGACATAATATAAACGTCAATTTGTTTCGTGAAATTTGAAACTTTATCATATACTAAACAAAATACAAAGCAGAATTATCAATAAGAAAGAGCTGCAAAACTGGGAATATTTATGCATTGCGTCGATACAATAGAGTACAATTCAATAGAATACAATATAATACAATACAACACAACACAACATAATGCAATACAAGTATGTTACATTCTGAACGAAATCTATCTCATGTGGTGATATGAAATATTGATCAATTTCGTTGGCTCCACCCCTTGCAGTGTCTCTAATGGGTTTACCGAGGGCGGACTTTCGTAAACAATATCGGGGGTGGGTTCGTAATTATTCATGTACGCACAGGCCGTGGAGTTCTTGGCGTACCGAGTACAAGCTCCCCCCCTCGAACGGAGTCCTCCCAATATCGATTTCGAGGGTGGCCTGTTTGCGCATCAAGAAGCCGGAGCCGTCGGGATAGAAGCTCCCGTATTCGTACATTGCAGGCGGCTCGCCGGAAGCGGCGGCGCCGTCGTTGTTGGATTGGGGCTTCACGCGAGAAGCAGCATTACTAAGTCAGTGAGGGGAAATCAACAAATGACAAGCTAAAGCTCGATGGGGCCGTGAGCATCGAGCCGGCGAAATATCGCAAACAGAAACCAGGGCATTCATCTTTGGCTTTGGACGCCCTAAATACATGGGAGTTTCATACCTCTAGTCGCTCGAGGACAAACACTCGCGGCCCGTTCCATACAAGCACCTGGCTGTCTGGGCCGTGCACCTGTAGATCATTCGCGAGCATCGACAGTTGAAAAGTAAAAAACTCGACGTATACATAAATTACACAATCTGACCTATATTTTCAGCCTTCCGCGAGTCCCTGCATTACCACCGGGTACACGAACTCTTCTCGAGTCATCAATCATAATTACGGCGACAAAGAGAGAAGGGAGGGGCGATTACCGCCAGCACGTCTTGATCCGTTATCGACATGTAGCCAGGATCATTTGCACATTCCGCCGAGGCGTTGAAGCTAACAGTCGCTTGCAGCGTGCCGTTGATGGCATCCGAGGACCTTCCCCAGAGAATCTGCCGTGATTTCATTGGAGACGGAGACGACGACGAGGCAGGGATGAGAATACAAAAATCAAGGAAAATATTAAGGAAACATCAGAGTAAGCGGTTGACTACTATTCTGTATATTTCGACATGTAATTATATTATACCGGAGCTATTTTTTTAGGCGATTATTTTTTATATGTTTGTTTAAGGTGGTTGTACATCTTTCTCAAAAACGGGGGGCGAGGAAGCACAATGCAGAATACATTTGCTCTATTAGGATAAGCTGTGTAAAGTACTTCTAGTTATCTCAAACACTATCTCCCCACTAAACCCTAACATCACATCTTCCCACAAACCCAAATAACAGCCTAAACCTCGTCGAAAAGTTGTGGCCTTGTTGAATTGCTCAGGTCATGGAAGTTTGTCGTTTACAATGCTTAAAGAATGGGTTAGGCCGAAGTAGTTTTGTAAAAGGGAGGCAAAAAGGGGGGGGGCACCAAACACAACCAATTGAAAAACCGCCTTGTAGTAAGTTGCCTATCGCATAAAAGTAAGTTGACATCACCATACCAAACAAGATTATTCTCCATTGAGTAGTGGTATTTATTCGCCCCCTGCCGAGGCTTTCGTCTGTAATTGAGTAGCGATAGGGGCCGTAGAGTTGAAAGCCGCCTAGTATTCACACCCTTCAAGAATGCAGATTGGGGACACTTTGACTAACAATTGTTCGCCACATTTTTCGGACTACTTGGGTTTCTGCCGCGCTTCACTTCACTGGGTCTATCTATGGCGAATGCAGTACTTCCTTCCTCTAGATCATCGCTGTCCCAGGACTTTGTGACCCTGGTGTCCTTCTTTCCCTCCTTTCATCCATCTCGCTTTATTTTCCTTAATTAGTCGTGCGTAATTGTCTTTATTTGTAATCAAAATCTCAAGTATGGATAGAATTTTTCTTGGCTGAGATATTAAAGACAGACTATAAATACACAGATGGACAGACGGAAAGTACCCGTACCTATGGTCAGGATGAGCTGGATGTGTCTTACACATGCACGTACAGGTACCCGTATTTTATTAATTTCATGGTCGCCGAGAGGAAACAAGAATCTCTCCTTAAGGATCCTCGAAAGGAAACCCTCTAGGATCCTGTTTCGAAAAAAGGATATCCTCCCCATGATCCCCTTAAGGAAACCCTTTAGGACCTCCCTTTTCGGATCCCCTTTATGAAACAGGAATCTCCCCTTTAGGATCCCCTTAAGGAAACCGTTTAGGACCTCCCCTTTAGGACCCCCTTCATGAAACAAGAATTTTCTCCCCTTTCTTCCCTGTCCATGTTTCGCGGGTGGTGGCCAAGTTCACGTAAGAACCGGCCTTAAACTGTGTACAGGTAAGACGAGACAAGCAAGGAGGGAAACCCTAACTATCCCGCACTGACCTGTTGCCCTAACCCTACGTTCCGACAGTGCTTTTTGTAATTCCAGCAATAGCTGGATGGAATTAAACAAGAATTCCTCTTTTCCTCTTAGATTTTTTCCTCTTTTCCTCTTGTTGCTTGGTGGCCTCCACAACTGCTTTTTCTTGTAAGAAATTGATAGAGGTAAACAAGACTACGCGGCGACACGTACTTGAGGAAACAATAATATTAAAATAATCATTTATCCCGAGGGCGCAAAACAATTAAACAACAAAATTCACTTACAGAATTTGGATTTGGTGGCCCTTGGGCCACCCTACACGCAATGTGAGAGGGAATCGGGTGGGTGGGTTTGCGTGAGCGATAGCTCTCGCAAAAGGCAGAAGGTGGACACACAATCGCTGCTGGTGTGTTATATAGGGTGCGGACATTTTACTGTCCGTGCGCGCTTGGGCGCTTGAACCGTTAGGGAGATGTAGCGTCGGAGGTAACGCATGTAACGGAGGTAACGCCGGTTACTTCGTAATTTAGCCCTGTAATTCAAACCTCTATATTACTAATATGACCATTTAAGCTGTGTTGGGGCTCACTTATGCCATCTGTCGCCGACTGGCGTGTGACGTTGGGTGGGGGCCCGCCAGGGGTCATCCACCCAAAGAGTTGCCAAGCTCCCGGGCACGGGAGCACTGTTGGGTCGATGTAGTCGAGGACTACGTCCGACTCTCGCGCCCAACCGCCGAAGAACTTGATCTTCTGCATTGGGGTACCGATACTGTACGCAGCAGTAGCTGCACCCTTTCGGAGGGAGTGCGAAGTCCACGCGAAACCGTCCGGAGGTTGTTCGTGTACTGCACAAAGTACGCGTTGTAGCCAAGCAGTCAGGGTGTCCGCAGTCCAGTTTGTCGTAGGCTCGCGTACACTAATAGCCCATCGTCTGTCCGGAATCTTCCCGGCGGAGAACCTGGTACGGGCAGCGTCGAAGTACTGTAGTAGTTTCGCCATGTCCGGGTGAGCCGAGGCCGGTAGTTCACAGAGGAGTTTTCGCTCCGTGGAAGTACCCCGTTGACCTTTTCTCGTTCCGTGGTATAGGAGGATTCCGCCGGTCGGAGTACACAACAGGTCTCCAGACCGGCACTCAACTCCCGCTCCACCTCGACAAAAAAATGTGGCCAGGAGCACCGTCGCTAGACACGCTCGGAACAGCAGAATGAGTTCTGCTTGAGCCTGAGTCCAAGTGTCTGTCAGCTGTGTGCGGAGGTCCTTGGCCAGGCGTAGCGATGAGACAAGAATCCGGGCTGGGAGGTACAGGCGTGTGCGGCTGGGCTGGAGGGAAACTTGGGACGCAGCGAGACCCCGCCGGACCTTGGCGACCAATTCGCCTTGTGCGACTGGTTCTGCGCCGTGGTCCTTGAAAAACCCGTTTACGGCTGAAAGGTAAGGCTGTAGACTAGTAGCCTTAATGGTGCCACGTTCTCCGATCCATGCAATGTAGCGGGCCATGGTAGCAGTTGTTGCTGCCAGCGGCGGTAGGCCTTGCTCCTCGCAGAACTGGAAGTAAGGCTTGATTGCGCTGTTGTACGTGTCGGACGTGCTCTTCGCCCAAGCGGCGGTCAGCAATTCGAGCGTTTTTGCTCCAAGGCTGTCAGTGCCCAGTAGACGTTGCATGTAGGGGCGCATCGAGGCGGCCCACGGGTTGTTGCAGCCTGCCACCTCCACCTTGTAGCGGACCTTTGCTGGTCTGGTGGGGTAGGCTTGGACTGCTGGCCTGATGTGCCGTGTGTTGAACAGGGTCAGTGTAGCACTGACAGCGCCCCGGCGGAGGTACAACCAGGCCGGGAGGGAATCCGGAATACAGTGACGGGCCAATGAGGCTTGCCGACTGTACCGCGTCCGTGCCGCCGCCCGGGACGGAACAAGTGAGGTCGGGCCGGAAGGACCGTCTCGTGGCACGCCAATTCGGTAAGGGCCTGATGCCACGCTTTCCCTTGCCACCGGGGGGCGACCACCGTGGCTGCTGCGCCGCTCTGCTGTAGTTTCTGGGCGAGGTCGGGTAGCAGGGGCCATGGCGGGTTGCACCAGTTGTTTTCTGCTCTCCAATTCGCATCGGCGAGGTGAAGGGCGTCCACGGCTTCGCACGATGGGTCTAGCCAGTTCGCGTTGTAGCGGGGCAGTAGCGTGTTGAGAGCCGACGCAAACCGGTCGATTGTGTGCGGGCCGAAGTGTGTGTCCATTTCGTGGAACACCGCGGGGTCGAGTTGCCAGTCGTCGCTGTCGAGGTGTCGGCTGAGCTTGTCTGCCCACGTGTTTGCCGCAGAACGGATGTATCTGGGCCTGATGTGGATGTTGTTGGTGTCCAACAGGTACCATAACCGGCGTAATTCGTTCATCATCTCCGGGGAGCGGGACGTCAGGCCGGTCAGGACGTGGCAGACCGCCTGGTTGTCTTCGTGGAGGAGGACGTTGCGGCCAGCCAGGTGTGGCAAGAAGCTGAGGACGGCCAGACGGACGGCCTTCAGTTCTTTCCAGGTAATGTGCTGCTGTTCGTCCTGTATTCCCCAGAAGCCGCGGGCTTCGAGTCTGCCGTTCAGGACTGCCCCCCATCCATACCCCGAACTGTCGCAGTGGATGTAGGCTGACTCGACCGGGCGGTGTATGTTCTTGCCGTTGGCGTGACTGGGTACTTGTGTCCACCACTGTAGATCTCGACTGAGCTGCGGAGAGAGACGGACGCGGCCTCCCCACTTGTCGCCGAGTACGGAGTGCAGTTCGCGGAGGAAGAATCTTGCCGCTGGAATTGCCAGAAAAAGGTACTGCGCCTGACCCGCGAATGACTGTAGTTCCTTGACAGGGAGCCATCTGCAGTTTCGGGTTGCACGTTGCAGTAGGTGACGAGCTTGTCTTGCGAGCTTCTGTAGCTTTTCCACCGGGGCGAAGAAGTAACCTGAAGCTGTGTCGATGTCGATGCCCAGGTGGTGGCCGTATTGCGTCGGCTCCCAAAAACCCTTGGAGGGGTGGCGGAGAAGGCCGAGATTGGTGAGGAGGCGGTCGACGCGCTGCCTGAGCGAGAGAGCGAGAGCACGAGTGGCGGCGAAGAGGAGAAAGTCGTCCACGTAAGGTAAGATTTTGGCTCCGCGCCACCGCGTGTGTCGGAGGAAGCGCTTGCTTGGTCTGTCGCTGTCGGGTTGTGTAGGCTTCCCGTTCTGTGTTGTAAACCCACCGGGGTCTGGTTGACGGAGGTGTCGTACGAATGTGTCCGTGAACGCGCAGAAGTGGTAAGGGCTGAGCGACCAGCCCATCGGGAGTCCAGCTAGTCGGTACAGCTGGCCGCGAACGTTTACGGTTAGATAGTCGCGCTGCTCTGGCACGATGCCCAGCGCGTAGAACCCGTCTTTTAGGTCGAACGAGAACATGTAGTCGCCCTTCCGAGTCAGATGACGAACGCCTAGCAAAGACTCCATCCGTAGTCGCTTTCTGACGCAGAAGCTGTTCAGGTGTCGTAGGTCGACGATAAAACGCCACTGATTGTGGCCGGGCTTGGCGACTAAGAAGAGTCTTGACACGTACTTGCTGCAGGTGGTGCGTTCCCAGGCTCCCGTCTCCACGAAGCGCGCAAGCTCGGCCTCGACAAAGGTGAGCTGCTCGGGGGTAGCGTCCAGCAGTGAAGTACCTTGGTTGAACGGGGGTGGGGGTCGGTTGTTTAGGAAGGGAATAGTAACGCCCTCCCGGATCCACCGTAAGACTTGTCCGCTCGCGCCGATATCTTTCCAGGCTTGCCAGTTTCGCCGCACGCGATGACGCATGTAGTTTGAATCTGGGTTGCAGGAATCGGCGCGGCGGGTCACCCCGTCATTCGTCCTTGTCGCCCTCGGTCTTCTTGTGTGCCTTGTCGGTAGGGGGGAGGGGGCGGCCGCTCGTGCGGTCCTTTGGCTTGGCCTTGGTTTTGTCCGGCTTGTCCGGCTTATCGTTCGGCCTGTCCGGTTTGTCTGGTCTAGGCTTGTCGGCCTTGAACTGGGCAGCTGCTTGCGCTTTTGCAGCTGCTGTGATGCTGACTTCGAGTCGTTTGTCCTCCAGGGCTGCCAGGAGTCCGTCGACGACGTTGCCTCCACGATCGGAGGCGACAGTGTCGAAGCATCGTGAGTAGACGAGACGCTCCGCGACGCGTTCTTCTCCGGTGAGAATCTTCTTGGCCTTGAAGCGTCTGATGTAGGTGAGTCGCGCTTCCCCCGCTGAGGCCACTGCTTGATTAGTACGTAGCGCTGCGTCGACGAGGGAGTAGGCGTAGGTTGTTTCGTCGGGGGTAGAGGTGACCGAGCGAAGCGTTTCCATAGCAGTTTCGAGTGCCGCGTTAACGGCGGCCGTAAACACACCATAGCAGAGCAGGTGTCGATACTCGTCGCGGGAAGAAATTCTCGCGTTGTCCGTAAAAAATTTGTCGGCCTCGTCGTGTCGAGGGTTCCACAAGCACGGGGCTGTTGTGCCAGATGGGGGTAGGCAGTCCGCGAACGTACGGGACGCGAATTCTGACCACTCTCTAGGGTCGATGTACTCTAGAGGGTTGGTTTTACTGTCAGCTGGTAGAGCGTCGAGCTCGAGTCGTCCACCCGCAGCGCTGTCGGAGTCGGCTGTGGGGATGGCTGAAGTAGTTGGTTTTGTTGACGCGGTTGCGACGGAGAGAGTTTCGACCTGGGCTGCTAACTGCTGCACAATCTGTGTTAGCAATTGCAGCTGGTCTGGCTGCTGTTCCGGCGCGTCACCGGGCGCAACGTAGAGGTCAGTAGGCAATACCAGGCGGTCTGCCATTTGGACTGACGGAGTGTGTTTTCGTGCGTCGTGCAGGAGACTCAGTGATCAACACCTTGCGTGGCTAGCAAGAGCCACGATGCCGTTTGCGTGAGCGATAGCTCTCGCAAAAGGCAGAAGGTGGACACACAATCGCTGCTGGTGTGTTATATAGGGTGCGGACATTTTACTGTCCGTGCGCGCTTGGGCGCTTGAACCGTTAGTGAGATGTAGCGTCGGAGGTAACGCATGTAACGGAGGTAACGCCGGTTACTTCGTAATTTAGCCCTGTAATTCAAACCTCTATATTACTAATATGACCATTAACAGCGGTACGGGTAGATTCAAAGTGAGCAACATGGCGGAGAGGTAAACTGAGCGCGCGCCAGCAACACATTGCTTCACTGTCTTCTTCGGTGCTGTCGATTCTATATTCAATAATATCTTGTTTCATCCATCGTCATTATAGAAGGTAATAGGCTGTGCTTCTACATGAGTTTACCGGTAGCGCGAATACGGAAAGCGACATGGCCTCTCGGTCTTTCATAGAATGGGAACACGACTCGGCGAAGTCGGGAGCAGTCAACAATCTCTCATGCGGAAGGCGTCTTACCTCGCAGTACAGGACATCGTTCAATGAGAGCACCGGCTGGCTGTGGGCGCACACGAAAGACAGCAGCAGTAGGATCGTCACTGCGGCGACGTGGGCGTGGGAGTGCATCGTCGCAGGCTTAAATAACGGAGTCACGGGCCGGGCTGTGAAGAGGTCAAAACCGAGTTCGATGCGAGGCAGACGAAAGTGTTGTGCCTCGTGCGCGTGATCCCTGAACGCGATGTTTCCGTGTTAGTTTCCAGCATAGTGTGCTTTAGTGGTAGGGACTCTGCGATCTTCCGCTGCTGTGGGGCGGGTCGCGCGGGGTAAGACGCCGGCGAGCAGACAGACCCTCTCTGCCACATATTTAACTATTTGAGTGCATCAACCAGCGAAACGGGAATAATTCGCCATGAATGCTTATGTACAAGAGACCAAATTAAAAAAAGAATTAAAACATAAGACTCACTAAATGATAAACGTAGAGAGCGAGTACGGGTACGGGCAGGTGATGATGACAAACATTACGTTTCAGTACTTTGGCTCTGAATATCTCTCGTGCCGCATTACGACTCACTAATATGTATTTCAGCAGGATGGTACGAGTACTGCCTCGTTGCAGGTACGGGTATAAACATACAATAGATAGAGCATTATCAGAGTAACAAAATTCTTACAAGAAAAATCAGTGGAGGCCACCAAGCAAAAAGAAGAAAAGAGAAAAAACCTGAGCCCGAGGAACGGGAAGGCATGCCACAGCACCAGCGCTGCCCGTTCCTGCAAAGCGTCGCGGGGATCGGAATTTTTGTCCGGCGCGTCACCTAGCGCAACGGGGTGGAGGTCGGCAGGAAATACCAGGCGGTCCGCCATCTGAACTCAAGGAGTGTGTTTTCGTGCGTCGTGCAGGAGACTCAAGTGATCAACACCTTGCGTGGCTAGCAAGAGCCACGATGCCGTTTGCGTGAGCGATAGCCCTCGCAAAAGGCAGAAGGTGGACACACAATCGCTGCTTGTGCGTCATATAGTGTGCGGATATTTTATTGTCCGTGCGCGCGCGGTGTATGAACCGTTAGGGGAGCTGTACCGTCGGAGGTAACGCATGTTGCTGCTTAATTCTAGCCCTGTAATTCAAACCCCTATATTACCAATATCACCAACAAACCTGAGCCCGAGGAACGGGGAGGCGTGCCACAGCATCAGCGCCGCCCTCATGCAAAGCGTTGCTGTGCATTGTGGACATCGTCTGCTCATATGTATCGTTTCACCGCGCGGCGGCTGATGACAGTGCTCACATCGGGATGTACCAGGACATGGTTATGTTGACTAAACTTATTGTCATTACTGTTTATTTGATTGATTTCGTATTAATGAATAGATGCGGAGAAAAGCAACATGACATCATGTGTGGAATAATGAAGTTATTCCTCGATTATAATAATGAAGTCACAGGACGGACACTAACACAAAGGACCTATGTTTCCGCATTCAATTCCCGCGGGCAATAATTTTGCGTATCCATCGTCCAGAGATATACCTACCTCTCCCTCACATCTGGGCCCCCTCTCTGTACATAAATCTGTAATGACGCTTGATCAATGAATCCACACGATGGATGAATACAATACACAAGAGCATAAAACACACACACACACACATCAAGGCATTTCGATCTGCATTTCTGATTTGTTGCACAGAGGCATTCTTTCGACGCACTTCCCATCACACCACAATGTGAAGCTGTGATACTTGGACCCGCGACGATGGCCCCGCGCATTTCGCAAGTGTCTTTCGCGTTTCCCCTGCGAAACTCAACAACTTACAAATGATTTGATGGGTCGACGATTGTGTCTGAAGACGGATTCCAATGCGTATGTAAAAGTTAAGTTTGTGCTCACACGGTGTATTGCAATGTATTTTCATTCCTAAGAATATCGGAATACTGTGTAAGCTTGGAGTGAGTAATGCAATGAATTCGCTTAATTTGAATTTATCATGTCAGTTACCATCAATGCAATATACTCTTTCTCTCTCACACACGTACACACACACACACACACACACACACACACATGAATTCTCTCTCTCTCTCTCTCTCTCTCTCTCTCTCTCTCTCTCTCTCTCGTGCTGTATACAATGCGAACTTTACAGCGCACAAACACAAGCGCTGCCCCGTCGACAGACGTGTCTCCTACTCAAACATTCCCCCAAAAGACAAAGACGCACAACAATCTAAAATGCAAACATACCGCCGAAGTCCTACAGTACACACACACATACACACACACACACACACACACACACACACACACACACACACACACACACACACACACACACCGTACCAAACTACATCTTGACTGTAATGCCGCATGAGCTTAACTCGTTGAAGCATTATTGGCACGCGACTTGACGTATTGACATGCTGCATCATTCCAACAAATGAGAACCGATTCCTTTGAGGGGAGGATGGGGCGAGGTCAGAAAATATACGAATATGCCAATTTTGTTCTAAAATTAAGTTTCCAGTTCAGAAGCGGCAGGAAATGGCATCACTGCTACGGCATAGCATCGGCTCCACACATAAAGAATTTGTCTGCGAAGTCTGGAGTTGCCCCTGAGCACAAATCCAGGTGCTGTCTCACGCAAAGTCATTCCTTGAAGTAAAAAACACTGGGTTTTCTGTACGAAGCTTTTAATGAAGACCCTCCCACACGCACAAACAGAGTAGCATACACACAAACAAATACATACACGCATACACACACATACAACACAGAGTGAAACATCCAGACACGCACACACACATACATACACACAAATGCACACACAAAAAAACACCAAAAATTTACACAAATAAGTCACACACAGTCACGCACGCACATACGCATAGGCAAGTACACACACGCACGCACACACACATATACACACACATACACAGCGTGAAACATCCACACACATATACATACACCCCGCCATATACAAACAGCACAGCCTCACAACAATATACACACATAGCTAAGTTTATACACACGCAAATAGATAAACCCCGCCACACACACACACACACACACACACACACACACACACACACGAGCTCGAGCGGTGGGATTGTGGGTTAATGCGTTCAGGAAATAGGTAAGCATATAACAGAATATCCAAAATAACTAGCTAACATAACCAAAAAAACCCGAAAGACATAAAAAGAAACACACGCGTAGGCGACGCGCAAAAAATGAAGCACGAACAAGCAAATCCCCAAAACGCATAATGAAAAGCAAGAATAAATGCAAAATAGACATGAAACGCATTCCGCGCATGCCCTGTTGAGGCGGTTGCAAACGTAATCGCTTACATCGCCGCCCGAGTAGTCATATTGTGTAAAAGTTGCGGGGAAGGGGGGCGAGTTGGAGGAGAGGGGAGTGGAGTGGGCGGTGAGGGGCTGCACATTATTCGGACGGTGGAGCGGGGAGGACGTTGATGGTGCAGGTGGGGCCGGGCTGGGTGTGCGTCACGCTGTGCAGATCCTCCGCGCAGGCGGAGAGTCGGTAGCCGTCCAGCAGGTAGCGGCCGGGGGCGATGACGGCGACGCGGAGGCGAAGGCGGCCCGTCTCCCCCGGCAGGAGGGGAGAGAGGGCGGCGTGGGTGGGGCCCACCCAGTGCCAGCCGGAGCTTGGGGGGAGGCCTGTCAGTCGGCCTACGGGACGGTCGGGGGCAGGTGGGGGGGAGGGGGCGGAGAGGGCGGCGTCCTCGTGCCACGCGCCCGCGAGGCCCGCACCCGTCGAGCCGGCCAAAGGAACGGACGGAATGTTGCAGTCCACTTGACAGGCGGTCGCGTGGGGCAGGCCGCTGCACACCTGCTCACAGGGGAAAGGGGGCGGGGACGGGAAAGAGAAAGAGGGCCCAGTTGATCGACACGAATTCCACAATTTCCAGTATTTATATAACAACATCAACTTAACATTTAACGATGTTACAGAATATTTTGTAATCGATTGTTTCCTTGATTTTTTGAGGTCAAATTTGACGAGTGAAAATCAAGCTGATTGATGGTTGCTTATTGAATTAAAGGGTTATGCGCCGAGATCGCGATTGCAGCGAAATCAAGCGAAGGACGTTCAGAACGGCGAGTAACTGCCTTCCTTAAGCTTAATAAGTTAATGATAAACTTAAGGACTAAGTTAGGTCCTTTAGCTTTATACTTAATATATTGATTCACAAATGTATGTATTGCAAAACAAATTATAATAAATTGGGATTATGACACTTGATGAAATTGTGTTGCATCGTCATATGACGTCGCACTCCCTTCGATTTGCGGTGATATGCATACGATGATAAGAACACAAGTGGTGTGCGGTTGAACTACTATCGTAGTTAGGGATTACACCCATCGGTGCGATTGAGGGAAAAAGAGGCGTTTGACGCAACCTCGATTTGCAAATATACTTCGTCCCTCTGTGAATGCGGGCATGACAGACTCGTATTCATGGAACAGGGGTTGGCCAGCCAATACTCTAAAGCATCTAAAAAATGGGCGAACGCAAACCCAAAAATATTTGAATTTGAATGAGCAGAAAAATCACGGACAACTAATAGTTTTACACACACACACACACACACACACACACACACACACACACACACACACACACACACACACACACACACACACACACACACACACACACACACACACAGGGGATCTTCACAGCAGCCCTTCCCACCGCACCTGCAGCTCCAGCTCCACTTCACAGAGCGGCGAGGCCGCAAAGTCGTGCGTGACGGGCGAAAGCGGTCCCAAGAGCACCGCATGCAGCGGCGCAGCAGCGTCGGCCGTCTTCCCCAAACTCCCGCTCCCCATCCTCCCACCCCCACTTCCAATTCCACTCCCACCCCCGGTTGCCGTGGCGGTGAGGGAGGTGCCCAACCGTTTGGCGCCTCCAGGTCGAAGAACCTCCCACACCAGCGCCAACCGTAACGGCGCGCCTTCGAACCCAACGTTGCCGCTGTCGTCGCCGTCTCTCGCCGGCGCTGATCCCGAGTGAGCCGCGCAGGCGTGGAACCAGGCCACCGGTCCAGCACTCACGGGCAATAACGACACCTGCTGCTTCTGTCCCCCAGCCCCGGCGTCGCCCTCCCTCTCGCCCGAGTCGAGCCGCGCTGCCTCGCCGCGTTCAATATGAAGGTAAAGGTTGGCCGTCTCGTTGGGCCCCACCACCGTGTCCAGAGACAGGTCACTCGCGTCGTCCCGCGTTCTCTCTTCACCTGCAGACATATACTGCAGCTGCGTTCCCGGCGACAGGCAGGACACCTGCGCGGAGCGGTGCAAGAAAGAGTTGTGAGGGGTTGTATTAATCCCTGTGGCTCTGTGTGAGTGCTTGTTTAGCCATGTGTGTGTGTGTGTGTGTGTGTGTGTGTGTGTGTGTGTGCCATCTCATGTGCGTGCATGTGTATGGTCTGCGCGTTTGAGTGTGTGCGTGTGTGTACAAGAGAGGGGGGAAATGCGTGTGTGTGTGTGTGTGTGTGCGTATATGATTGTGTTAGTGTGTGTATGCGTGTCATTGTGAGAGAGTGTGTTGGCACTACTTTGTAAGAGTTTTTGGGTGTGTGAGAGTGTCTAAGTGAGTATGTGTTTGAGCATGAGTGTGTATGAATGTCATTTTCTGTATGTGTGTGTGTGTGTGTGTGTGTGTGTGTGTGTGTGTGTGTGTGTGTGTGTGTGTGTGTGTGTGTGTGTGTGTGTGTGTGCGTGTGTGTCAGAGAACGAGTGTGCGCCCTCATGTTCCGGATATATGGCTTTACATTCAATGGTTGCGAAAGTGTCCATCGCTTCGACCCAACACTGACAAAACGACAAATATAATCACAATCATCAAAATCATGTCGATAGCACTAGAGATGAAAATATATGTTTGAAAAAAGAGACGGTGAAGGGAGAGGAGGAGGGAGGGGGGCGCCGCGACCTGCTGCACTCGGAAGTTCTCTGTCGCCGTCTGAAGGTTTTGCACCGTCAGCTGCAACACGCGGCGGTGCATGCGGGTTGGGTCGGGCAGCAGGCGGGTCTGGACCTAGAAGAAGCAGGACGCGAGAGTCAAAGCACAACAAAAGGCTCTCACAGAAGAAATAACCCCAAGCAAAACTCAAAGTGTCAGTCAAGAAATGGTATAAATGTTTATTTTTCACATACTGCGATTATCATTTGTAATCAAAATTTCGCATCGTCTGGTAAAGTTATAATTATGCGATATCATTCGACAGCCGATTCTATTTTTTTCACTTCATTTTGCAGTCGAGCAACAAAATAATTTGCATACAGACAATTAATTACAAACTTTAATCAAGTTGATTGTATGTCTTAGTACTATCATGACATAACGTTACGTTATTACATATGCAATCCGTGCGTTTTTATTGAGTGAGGGTTGTGTGCAGGAGGGGGCGACTCACCCGGACCGAGGGCACCACGGTGACGGTGTGCGCGATGCAAAGCAAGCGGTGGCGCATCGCCGCGCCCGCGCCCCCCGCCCCCTCCACGCTCTCGAAGCAGACGGCGAGCTGGAGGCTGCGCGCGCCCACGGACCGAGGGCTGACCCACACCGGCCAGTGCACCCCCTCCCGGTCGTCCAGAATCAGCTCCTGGAGGGGTTTGAGGGGGGGGGGGGGGGGGGGGGGGGGGGGGGCAGTGGTTGTGAGCGACAACTCTCATGATTGACGTCCGTTGCGATCAATCAGTAATTTGTAATTATGTCACGACCCACTCGCGCTGAGTACACAGTGGAAAGCCTCCGCTTCCAGGTATTATCAAATAAAGGTGTTCTTTCTTTCTTTGTTGATGGGGGGAGGCCGAGTGAAGGTTGCCAGGGTTGACGATGATTGGGAGAGCGACAGCGGAATCGCAATTGCGTGCGTTTCATTTTCACATATATGTTGGACCCTCACCTGAATTTATACAAACATTGCGTCTTTATTCTCTGCTTATGAATAAAAGCACTCACGCCCATTCTCATCCGACCCCGACCACGCTTGCCGCTTACGTGCTTCGACTGACGTACCATATGAATCATATGAGACCACGACAGCCTTCCCCGATGATGTGAGAAATGAAAAAAGGGGACGTCGCTGAATTAATGATCTAATTGATCGAGCAAACACAAAGTTGGCAAAAAGACAGAGTTGGCGAACACTCGACATCGGAACATTTCAGAGTCCGCACCGTGTCTCATGCAGAGGGGAGCAGAAACCTAAAATCCAGTGTACCATCAATAACACGCATGCATGTATATGCGATTCACTATTGAGTCAAACAGCGTCAGAGCGTTTAACCCCGCTCGGCAACAGGCGAGGACCAAATCGAGCCGAATCTTAAAATGTGCAATTGCCCGAATAAAAAACCAACAAAAGCACCAATAATAGCACCAACAAAAACCAATGCCACACATGATTCGAAAAATTAACATCTGAAGGACTCATATAATAATTCACTCAACGTCTGAAACATAAACACGCATTCCGAAGGATGCAATTCATTTGCAAAATCACAAAATGGCCATAAATTACAGACAACAAAGTCAAGATTACATGCAATGGAAATGATCTGAGATAAGCCTTCACAATACGATAACAAGGTGTACTCTAATTCCCGCAGCGCTCACCTTTGGCAGCGCCCACGCCCTCGGCCCCGACGTTGAGTACACCGACGGTGGCGGCGCTCCGTTTGCGGGCGAAGGCAGCGGCAGCAGCGTCGCGCCGCCGCTCTTAATCTCGCCCTCACCTGCACCCTCACCCTCGTCGCCTGCGTCCTGCCAGCTCTGCGGCCGCGCTGCCTCCGCGCGCCACGCCTCCCCAATGCCGTCCCTCGCGCCCTCACCGCCTTCACCCTCGACCGAACGCGCCGCCAGCACCATCTCACCCGGGTGACTCACCGCTACCCGCAGCCCCTGCGCAACGCGTCACGACCAAAACCGTGAACTTGATGCGGCACTTAGCAGAAAAATGCTGAAATCAGAAAGCGGCGTTCGGAGGGTACAAAGCATGATTGTATGAAATGGGAGGGGGGGGGGGATCTCGAGGGAATGGCATACATCTCATTTCGATATGGGAAAAACAATATGTGTACGATGAAGAAAACAGAGGCCGTGTGGGAGAGGTGTGAGCAGATAACAAACATGAAACAGTGACATGTGAGAGTATAACATGTGCTCCTCCGTATTTAGATCATATCATAATTATCATTTTCAAAACGTGCATATGTATGGAATGGCTGCATCGCATTCCACCGTCTGTGGCGATCCAATGAATGGAGACATGAACAGAAGACGAAATAGGTAATGCAGTGCACTCCCGCAGTCAACAACACTAACCCTACATGAATTCATAACGATCGCTCATCGTGACTGCGTTTTTTCTAACAGCCAAATGGAAGCAGTGTTTGGTACCCTAATCGTATGCCATCTTGTCATTTATGGCTTATGAAAATCATGTTCTGGAACTCAACTTCAACTTATCAAGTCAAATTGGGCTCCGACACTATAGTTCCGATCCAAACCATTCAAATTTACAAGGCAATGGAAAAAACTAAGGTGATTTTTTTTCAAATAAATCAATTTAGCGCGTAGTTTCAAACATTATATATAAATAGCTCATGCTAAGCAATACCCCAAAAAACATGTCTTCGGTTGGTGTTTATAGACAGCCATTCCTGGCGTTATCTACAAACAAACACACACACACACACACACACACACACACACACACACACACACACACACACACACACACACACACACACACACACACACACACACACACACACACACACACACACACACACACACACACACACACACACACACACACACACACACACACACACACGAGCCATTTAATACCCACTCGTTGGGTGTCTGCCATAGACATTAATAATCATTTGTGTGCCAAATCATAATCGGAAAGGTACAAACCGCCTCTCTTGGCACACTAACCTGCAGCGGCACGTCGTTTGTACTCCTCAGCTCCAGGAAGCACCGCGCCACCTCGCCAGAGTACAGGAAGCTGGGCAGGCCGTGTAGGGTGGCGGCAAGGCGAGGCATGGGCGGGATGACGGTGAAGGCGAGGCGGAGGTGGCGCGCGTCCCCGCGCCACCGCGGTCCCGAGTGTTGCGAAAACACGCGCCGTCCCGCGATACCTTGCGCCAGGCGCCACTCCACCCCTCGAACCCGAAGTGTGCCCGGCAGCAGCGGCGTCACCTGCGGTGCATGCGGCAACAAGAAACAAATCCTCGAATCTCGCCGCATTCAATAATCAACAAAGCGAGCCATTAATCATCGGTATTCGCCCGGCGAGCGATACTCACAAGATTAAAAAATACGAAACCGGACATTCGAAAAGAGGCGTTTGTCGGAAAGTCGTCGAAGTCGCGGTGCGCGAGAGGTTACGGCATTGCGAGATGTACCGGTGCATCTCCCCCTCTGGAGATCGCCCACGAAATCGGATCTATGGTACCCGAAATAAGCGTATATCGCGCTGCGCCCCTCTGCAAACCACGAAACGGTCGATAACTCGAAAGGCAACGAACACGAGTTTGAAAATGGGTGGTCCGATATCACTACTGGGGGGGGGGGGGGGGGGGGGGGGGGGGGGGGGGGGGGCATAAATGCTAGCATATCAGTCCTGATCCAGAGTGGGTCGGTAACGCATTCGCAGATATCGAAAACGGCGGGTCGTTGGCCCCGTAGTGATTTCTAACAATACCTCGGAACATGTTATCTCTGCGATCATCGCCCCTCTCGAGATCAGCAATAACGGGCTGCGCTTCGACCAACAGACAAACGGAAACAGCAAATCCTCGCATCCATGTGCATGTTGGTGCACGGGGAGAATGATGGCCGAGCGTGCGGAGGCGGCGCTCACCGTGAGTCGCACGCGGCTGCGTTCCTTGGGCTTGAGCGAGAGGTCCTGCCCGCGGAGCTCAAATCCGGGGCGGTCAGGCTCGGCGGTGTCTAGACCGGGCAAGTCTGAAGTGGAGGCGGTCGCGGGCTCGTGCTCGCACAGCAGCCGGACGTCCACCACCTGCGCCGCGATTGACAACAAATATGTATCCGGCAATGCTCGCGACACCTCGTTCGATGCTTTACGGACAGAACAGACTGGCAAGAGCAAAATATATGTCGGAACCTGCAGGAACTCCTACAGAATACGTACGAGACAAAATCAAAACTACAGGCATTCGGATAGGGCCGTTAACAAAAACGGTAAGCTGTGCTGGCAGAAACTACTAAAATAAGTGAAACAGTCTCACATCAGCTCAGTCCATTTCAGCCGCCCACAAAAAAACCATCGCATAACAATGCACACTTTCAGGCTGGAGTGTCAAGTCGGACAGACAAACGGTATCCGTCGACGTTCCTTCACCACTTGATTCATGGCCAAGAAATGCATCAAACCACCACAACACCGACAACGACGACGACGACGCCGGGGGCGATGTCTCGTAATACGTGTACAGAGCAACAAGCGCCATTCCGCCCATCCCATAACATCACGACAACTCGTCCGTCCAAGGTCGACACGCCCCATTGCCCTCATGAATACCAGTCAATCAAGTCGTAGCACATATAGAATGAGACAGGTCAATACCGCAGAAAAAATTCTCGATTAGCAATTGAATTTCGAAATAATGAAAGAGGCGAAAATGAGTAGGAACTAAAAAGACGAGAGCCAAATCACCAGGGGTTCAGGGGTTGGTGGGGGGTCGTGATACCTCGAGCGATATGTCGAGTGGGTTGCTGAGCTCAATGTCGACGCCCACCTCTTCGTGCGCGCAGCACACGTTGGGCGGCAGCTCGGCGGCCGAGCGCGCCGACTTCCCCGCGAGCCAATTCGAGGAGGGGCCGGCGGAGAGGCTGTTCATCGAGCCGCCGGGCGCGACGCACTCGTGCAGCGCCTCCCATTTGGAGTCCTCCACCAAATAGGCCGCCGGATTCCCCTGATGAAAAGCAACAGCGGCGATGAAAAAAATTGTCGCGTTCAGGGAACCAATGTCGCCGAGCGAGTGCGAAAATAGATTATTCGTTACCTAGCTCAACACCACTTCGACAGTAATGAGTTCAAATTCAATATCCGTCGCGACAAAAACGCTGCGAGGATTTTAATCTCTGTGAAAACCTAGGAAGCCAAATACGAAAAAATCGATTTCCTTTCCCACAAATTCTGCATCAAAATTTCTGACAATACAATATTTGCATTCGAAACCCAAATTTCCAACACACATTATGATAGACAGTCTCAATATGGAAAATCAGCAAATAATTCTTTTCGGAAATGTACGCGATTATCTCGAAATTGATTTTGATTTGCGCCTGACACCCTAAACCCTAGTTTTCAACGCTCATCTCAATACCCTGAATTCATTTAGATAGTCAGGCCAGTGTGCATATTTCTGATTTTTTCATTACCGCTAGATATGTACAGTTCTGTTCTTAAATTTTTCTTACCAGCAGCCATAAATGTACCCCACCGCCTCTGAATCATCTGGTATCTAGGGTTTACTCAATTCCCGTCAGATACCCTATTTGTCAAGGCAAGGCCGTCGTCACCTTGTACCGCACGCCGTCCAGGTGGATGTATGCCTGCTCCTCGTCCACGAGGGGGAGAGGGAGCTCCAGCGGCTCCTCCGCCGCGCCGCTGCGCGCCTCCGCGACGGACACCGACTCCACAAACTGGCGAAGGTAATGCTCCTGCGCGTTCGCACCGCGGTGGGCGCAATTGCCCAGCAACGCCATGTGATGGCCCACCGCCTTCCACGAGTCGCCCTGCAGCCCACAACAGCGCCACCCACTCATAAACATGTACTCAAAAATGCTGAATAATTTCCGAATCCCTGCGTGTAAATGACACTTGTTTATATTTCTGAGCAATAACGCAAAAGGTAAGAGTGCCCCCGAAAAGAGCGAAAAACGACATTTAAAAATCTGCGAGACGAACCATATTTAAGTCCTCTCAATACCGCAGCATTCCTGTCACCTTTACTTTGATGAGATTGTGTTTCGGGCCTTCAAACCAAATACATTCAGTAGCCTCAATTGATATTCAGTTGAATAGAATACACAATTCAAATGTGTATTTCAATCAATTCTCGATCTAACACGAAGTGCGGTTTTGTCAGAAAAATGTATTGCAACATCCGTTCGTTTACTCCGCAAACACAAAATGGTTATGTTCATGTAAAGCCAAGTTAGCGAAAGCAATGCGGAGGCAATTATTAGTGTAAAATATCGATTAATTTGCAATATATTGTTAGTTCGCAATATAAGGGAAGTGGGTGACAAAGCAGCCGCCGCATTTATGTAGTCCGGCCAGGTCCGCACCCTGTCCTGCGCGTAGCGTCCCAATACGTCGTGCAGGTGCTCCTCGATCAAGCTCCAGGTCTTGCCCGCGTACACGTCCAACACCTGCCGGTAGCAGCGCTCGGCGAGGCAGCGCTGGTCGCACTGGTGGTAGCGGAGGCCGGCGAGGACGAGGTGGAAGGCAAATTTGCGCGTCAGCGGCGGCTCCGCCAGCAGCAGACACCCCGCCGTCTGCTCGAGCAGCAACGCCGCCCGAGAGTGCGCCTCCTGAAGAAGGGGAAGAGGGGGGACGTGACGGGTTACACAGGGGTCGACACGGTGGGATTCAGTCAGTGGCAAAGGCAAGTAAGAGACAGAAAGTACCGCTTTCCTATTTCCATAAAATCACAACATAACACTTTTGGGAAATTGTAAATTGAATTGTCAAAACAAATACCTCATACTGCGCTAAATACCATTTTTGAAGTTGAATTGCTCAAATAAAATAGCTGACACTGTTATTGTTATTTAAATGATAGCATATAATACGAATATTGTAACCACAAAAACATAGGAGTAGTAATGCGAGCAGTGGTCATAGCAATTGACAACACAGGCAAAGTGGCCATTGAAATCAAAGAAATCGTCCGCCTTTGGATGTCGGTACTCTCTGATATGGCACAGTTATGGAGCGACGCCTGCTGTTGGTTGACTCTGAGGACATAATCGATACAAGGTCAGCTAAAGACTGAACAAAGGGAAACTACCTGAAACATGTACAATATTATGATCTGCTTTTCACCATAAAAAACTATTAATACACTTAGCAATCAATTTTGTTCTCTCATTTGTTCATTCATCCACTCGTCCATCCATCCATCCATCCGTCCATCCATCCGTCCGTCCATCCGTCCGTACGTCCATCCACCCATCCACTCATTTTGGAAGCCAATGAGTCAGTCAGTTAATATTGTCTTTTGCTCGCTCTCTCCTTCCTTAGATCTTTCGCTAATTTGGTACCACATGACAGCAAAGTCGTAATTTCCAAACAAAAATAAATCAGTATAACCAAAAATAAAAAAATGGACGCTCTTGCCCATGTAGGGTTTCCAAATTTAGGGCAAATACTACTCAACATTAAGAAATCTTCCCTGAACTCGCTTCCAGGGTAATTCATTCATAATCAATTAGTTTATGGAATCATCCCTCGCTCCGTCCACCTATTCATGACCCCTGTGCTTATCATTAATCCAGTCATCCATCAATGCATCCATACATTCGTCCCTTCCCCCATCTTCATGTCCGCCCATTACAAAGTCATTCAATTGTGCAATAGTTCACCTTCGGCCATAAACATTGCTCTGTTATCATTCAATCTATAATCATTTTTCATTCACGTGTCCACTGGAGAGGGGAGGCAACGGGATGCACCTCGAAATGCGCCTTCATGAGAACACTCTTAGCCTCTCTAAAGCGGCCGCGGCTTTTGTGCAATTCACTCAGCAGCAGCAGCGATCGAGTGGCGTATCGCGTGAAGCCCGCTCCCGACTGCCCATAAGCCTGAAAGGCCGATGTCAGGCAATCTTCCGCTTCCCGCGCACTGCCGTCACCGAGGATTAGGCACAGCGCGAGCATTTCCTGCAAAAGAGGTATCATACACAGATAGGAGGTCAGTCAAGCACCCCAACGTCTAGACGTAATCGACCAAACCACCAAAGAAGTCCAATCGTGTTATTTTGCCAAATACGATGGAAATTTTTATCGGCACCTTTCAAAATGCGACGTCTCCCTGATCACCCAGGAACCCATAAAACACATTAACAAAAGTTATGAATAAACCACACACACACAAACACACACATAGATTACCACACTCTCTCTCACAAACACACACACATATTAACACTCTCTCTCTTACACACTCACATTCTCACATGCAAACAGATTAACGCACTGTCTCTCTCTTACACACACACACACACACACACACACACACACACACACACACACACACACACACACACACACAACCACAAAGACACGTAGACACGCACATATACAATCACACACTAACACAGATTAACACGCTCTCTCTTTCTTACACACACACATGGATTAACACACACTCTCTCTCTTACACACAAACACAGATTTACACATTCTCCCACACACACACACACTCACACACACACACACACACATACACACACACACACACACACACACACACACACACACACGGAAAAAACATATTCCTTGTCACTAAGTCGTTTTGATTTTTCTTGTGGTCACCTTTGACGACATTCGCGTTCGAAAAGAACAAGTATGGTTTGCTCGTGATTTCTCACCTGCGCGCCCGCGTAGTGTCGAAAGGCCTTGTCCGCCTTGTAGTCGCTCTGCAGTAAGCGCAGCGTGGAGGCGGCCAGGCCGTGATCGTGCAGCATGAAGGCGAGGTCGCTAAGGCACCTCATTTGGCTCTCCACACTACTGTGCCCGTACCCCGCGCCGCCTCCCTGAGCGGCTCCTTCGCTGCCGCCATCCTGCGGGGGCAGGCGCACACCAAAACAAAAGCAAACTCTCACTAAGCCCAAAAGAGAAACTGAAACGGCCCACAAGGGGAGTTGGATTGGTGTAAAAAGAGAAAGAGGGTGTATACTGCTCAGAAAAAGGTTGAACGCAACTTTGACAATCCATTCTCTTTATGAATACAATGCAAGAATACCACAAATACGAAATTGTAGAAATATATTTTTTTCAACAAATGAACTTCAATCATTAATTCATCTATAAACCGAATATTACATCCTTTTATATTTAGCTTTGTCAGGGAGGTGAAATATAGCAAAGCAGTAGGTGGCCGGGAAACAGGAAGAAATTGTAGGAAACAGCAAAAATGTGAGCAGAGGGCAACGGCAGAGGAAATGGAGAACAGTGAAACAACGTATTGGGGGTGAAAGTAGAAGTGAGCAACGTAGAACGAATGAACTTAAGTGACAACGAGAAAATGTGCAAAATGCCAAACCGGAGCGGAAAATGGCATTGCATATAACATCCATCAGAGTACTGTGTATACGTTAACAAATAATGTAAACCGACTACTGACAAAAAACGATCCATTGGGTTTAGGGTTGAGAAGAGAATGGGGCAACATTAGGATGTCGGCCAAGCTGCGCGACCAACCGAAATTAAATGAAACGATTTGGCGGGGAGTGAATATTGGGGAGTAGGGCTGTAAGGGTGTGCACCTTGCGCCACCACAGCGCCTTCAGCTGATTCTTCAGCCCGCGCCTCGTCGAGGTGATCTGATGGTTGAGCAGCCGCACGCGGTTTTCCATGTAAGGCAGCAGACCGCGCACCTGCGGGTTGGGGGAGCAGTGCAGAGGGGGTGAGGGGTAGGGTGTGGTGTGACACCGCAGCTTCTGATCACCGCAGGATGGCCTGTCAACATACTTTAAGGATCAATAAGGCGCCCGTCGCTTCAGCTGATGAAATAAGTGTTGAAAAATGGGGTTATCAAAACCGACCAACATTGCATTCCCGCTACATTGTTATTAAATATGTGTGACCCGTTCCTAACGACGTGCTTACGATAAAAAGACGCATTAACTAAAATGCCAGGCTGTGTGGAAAACATAAAATCATCGTAAAAAGCATTCACAAATACAGACTGAGACAGAGCTATTGTAGAGTCCTCATTTTTGCGCGTGCCGTTAATAATGGTTATTAGACACTGAGCTCAAGCATGGGTAAGTCAGTCAGTGAAAATGCCAGGATAAGGAGCAGCTCTATCATTTCAGGGCGCCCACCGTGAAGTCTCGCATAAAGATGGCCAGCCCTTCGAGGTCAGCCGCGGTGAGATTGAGCCCGATATCGGGCTCATTCTCCGGCTCGGCGCGTGACTCGGGCTCCCCCGCTCCGCCGCCCGGCAGGCAAGGCGCGTGGCAAGTGTGCCAGAGGGACGGGACGCCGCCCGAGTCAGCCGCGTCACCGCTGCCGCTATTGATCCTCAGCAGGTGGACGCAGTTCGAGCCAAACGTTGTCCGCAGCACCGGCAGTATCGCCTCCGCACTGTCCACAGTGTAAGGGAATAACCAGAGTATAATATTTGAGAATGTCCCACAACGGAACCCAATCGCGGGATATTCACAAGTTTGAGCAAATCACATCAAAAGTGGTTTGAAATGAAGTGTTCCGTGAAGATTCGTTTTAAATGGTGTGTGTGAAATAATAAACCCTTTGAAACCATTGCATGAACGAATTGGGTCTCGTTATTAGTGAACGTAAATTGAGTTGTTCGCGAATTGCATGCAGAGACGTCTGGCCGCTGTCTAACAGCCGCAATCACCTTCGAAATCGAATGATATACAACAAACGCTTCACTTTGCATGTGGATCGACGTCGAAAGAGTCTACGTCCAAGCATACTTCGCAGGGAAGGGGGCATGTGTGTGTATGTGTGTGTGTGTGTGTGTGTGTGTGTGTGTGTGTGTGTGTGTGTGTGTGTGTGTGCGAGTGTGTGTGTGCGCATGTGTATGTGTTCGCATGTGCGAGAGTGAGTGTGTGTGCGCGCAAGTATGCGTGTATGCTTGTTTATCTGTGTGTGTTACTTGCTTGTGTGTTTGCGTGTGTTTGTGAATGCGTGTGTGTATGTGTTCACATGTGCGAGAGAGTGTGTGTGTGCGTGCGCGCGCGCAAGTATGCGTGTATGCTTGTTTATCTGTGTGTGTTACTTGCTTGTCTGTGTCTGTGGGTCTATATGTATGGGTGTATCTTGCAAATATTACATTTAGAAGTGTGTGTGTGTGTGTGTGTGTGTGTGTGTGTGTGTGTGTGTGTGTGTGTGTGTGTGTGTGTGTCTGTCTGCGTGAACGCGCACGCCCCTGCTCGCCCACTGTAAGTAACGACAAATTCACTCATATCGCATGTACCGTACGTGTGTTTGTTCGCCGGGGGCGGGGGAAAGAGAGGGGGGCTCACGACTCAGAATTCCCGTCCAGCACATCGTGGAGCAGCACATAGTGCTTCAGCACCCCCGGGTCCATTACGCCTGACGCCATCAGCGGCGGCATGCGCTCCTCCGCGCTCAGCTCCCGAAAAGCTTTCACCGCGTCATCGCAATCGCTGCTCGCCACGTAGAGGCCTGCACCAGCCACCGCCCACCCAATCACTGCCTCAGCCCTCCAGGAGTAGCAATATTTCTCGATTGGACTTTATCAAGGGCCTGTTAACTGTAAAAAAATGCGCGCGCATCACTGGAGACGGGCAACGCACATGCCACCGGGTGGTCGCACGCCTCAAAGTCAGAGAAGGAAAGCATACGAAACAGTTCCTCACGATACTTCGTGAACCACGGCGTTGTGTCTTGCCTTCCTGATGGCACAGCTGTTGCGGCGACCACACAAACAGTAGGCTTTTCGACATGCGCGTGTGTGATAAAATTACGGTTACCTGTGTGTCTACGGGCGCGTTTTCGCCTCTGCATATGTGCGCGTGTGTGCATGGGTATAAGTACGTATATGCACGTAGTTGTGTGTAACTGCGTGCGTGTGCGTGCGTGCGTGTGTGTGTGTGTGTGTGTGTGTGTGTGTGTGTGTGTGTGTGTGTGTGTGTGTGTGTGTTTGTACGCGCGAGTGTGTGCGTGTATATGCGTGTGTATGTGTGCGTGTGTGTGTGTGTGCGTGTACGTCCGGGTGCTTGCTCGTCTCTGTGTGTGTGTGTGTGTTATTGCCTGTGTGTGTATGTGCGTGCGTGAGTGTGTGTGCGTCCTTTTGCGTGCTCGTGTGTGCGTGTGTGCGTGTGCGTGTGCTTGCGTAAGCGTATATGCGTGCGTGTGTGTGCGTGTGTGTGTGTTTGTGCGTGTGTGTGTGTGTGTGTGTGTGTGTGTGATGAACTTGCCTAAAGTTCATGTGTGCGCTTCAGGGTGTACATGCATGTGTCGCTCTATATGCGTGTGTATGTGTTTGTGTATGGGTGTGTGTATTCCTGGTTCGTGTGTCTCCTTAAGATGGGTGAATGGGCATATTGATGATGTAGGGATGGGGTTGGGATCTCACGAGTGGACAGTATATGGATCATGTCACGCGTGGTGTCGCCACGGTATTCCTCTGCCACCTCATTCAGCGTCTGAGTCAGATGCGCCTCTGCCGTCTGTCAACACCCACGTGGAATAGAGAGAGGGGGGGGGGGGGGGGGGGGGGGGGGAGCATTCAGTGTCACTGCTTAGAGCCAAACAGTGCTACCCCCTCCCCTCTTGTGGCACCCTCCCTGCCCTTGGTGTTCCGTCGGTGGGTCTGAACGCACCTGAACACTGGGTTGAAATATGGTTGAGGCCTCATGCAGCCGCAGCTTGAACTCACGCAGTCTGTAAGAGTGCTCCCCGACTGTCCGTACCGGCACTGTTTACAGACACAACGTCCGAATATCACATCTTCTACTTGCAAAAGCAAAATGCATCCACCGGGACAGCAGACCTGTTGGCCCCATCCACACTCCCCCACCCCCCTCACCCCAACCTCCTCTCCCTACTTCCTTCCACCAATCATGAGCACAGCAGGCCGCATCATACGTGGAAATTCAGTGGGCTCCAGTCAGATACGTGGAACACGTGCGGGTGCTGCCACAATACTGCTACGACAGAGTGCTATTGAAGTGGCGTCAGTATGTGTGGCGTCATTTCCCAGCATTCCTTCTACCACCGTACACAGCGCCAAGTGGAAGGGATATAGTATGAGCAGAGGTAGCTGAAGACTCTGCGAGCCTCCCTCACGTGCAATATCTCCCCAATCTTCCCCATTGTGGCTCCCACAAAGAGCAGTGTAACCGCACGTTGGTTGTTTCTGAGGAGGTCAAGCCAGGGCGGCAGCTGGTGTTTGGGGTACTGAAAAGAAGAAGTGGGCGTTATGCTGTCCAAACACGCTTCTGCACTTACCCCTGAGCCTGCTTGACACAACTTCCTGCTCACACTGTGCTGTTGTGCCCAGCGAAACCACACCCTTCCCTGTTTCCTTATTTCCCCCTTTTCGTCTTTGCAGCAGCAGGCAGCCGCAGCGGCAGACAGCAGAGGGGGCGCACCGTTTATATTGTGCAGCGTGGCGTAGGGACGCAGCATATCTGTTACGCTGAGGCAGTTCTTCTCCTGGCACAGCGCCTCTGCGCCAGGTGTGGCGACGACCATCACCACCGGCGCAAAGCGCCCCGTGGCCCACGACTGAAGCTCCATCCCGGCTCACCGCCGACAAACACCGATGAAACGCGCGGCAGCCTGCGCACACGCTTCTGCGGACAGAAGCGTGAGACGCGAAATCCTTCTTCTCCCTCAGCACAGCCAAAGCCGACGGATCTCTCACGGCTTGCTGTGGAGAAGGTTCTGCCCTGGCTGGGGCTGCCAAAGGCGGGTGGCCTAGAGGTGGCCGGGTAATAATCCGGCGACGGTGTACGACCGCGATCTGCCTCCGTAGTCAGCGCGGGAATGCTGACGTTTTTTCTTTCGGTCGGGAGGTATTCACCAGACTAAGGGTGTCTACTGCTTTTTTCTAACGGAAGGGGATTCCCGGCCTCTGGATGGATGTCGCCGAGGGCCGGGCAGGGTCAAGCGCCGCTGGGAGGGACGCCGGCCGGGAAAACGATCGCGGACCGGGATGAGCCTCCGGCGCAGCGGTCATGATGGGCGACAATGTTAAAGCCAGCAACAGATTATTCGCGAGATTCCTGGGAGAAACGGAACTACAGCTCAGAAGATCATGTACGTTTAATCGCAATGAACCGCTATATTCTTTCTACCATTGCGTTTTCGAATTATATAAATAACCATGGTTTGACAGTGACCGGATGGAACTGATCCGAGATTCGCGCGAGCGAGTAGCCCATTGCTCCAGTGCCGTACGGGTATGTAAATAAGTAGCAAATACTATACACAAATAAATGTGAAATAAATATGGTTCTGCGGCTTAAAAGGCATTATCAGTACCCGTACAGTGACTGGGATGGCACGGTTTGATTACTTACTTACTAAGGCGCGCCGAACTCCCGTCCCAAATATTTCAGCTCCCGAACGCCGGGTTGGATGTCACTCCCTCTCTCACGGCAGCACCCACCCAGGTGTGGCTGGCGGCGGTTGGAGAAGTTTGGCCCACCGCTTTTTCAGCCACAGCAGCACCCCAAACGAAATTCTGGGAAGCTCCTCAGACCGACGCGACTTCTTGCAACCGCGTATTTGCCGCGCTGCGTCAGTGCCTCGCTGCGCCGGTCTGCCCCTCACTGCGCCGCGGCACCGTAGACTTACCGGGTACGTACTGTGCTAGTGCCAAACAGCAACGCATCCTTGTTACATTTCGATGGTGGGCTGTGTGATAGCTCTGTCTGCCTGGCTGGTCAGGTTGTGTGAACCTCGCTGCTTCTAATCTGAAAGGAGGCCGTGTCTTGCTGAATAGGTTTGGGGAACGCACCACGGCAGGGCAGGCGCGGGTGTTTGGCTATGGGAAGGAGTAGTGGTAGCGATGACAGCAGCGATGGGAGTGAGTGTGGTAGGAAGGGGGCGGAGAGCGACAGTGGGAGCTCAGGCACTGGTTCCAGCAGCGACGAAGGTGAGAGGCGCTCGGTTGCAACAGAGCAGCGGTGACGAGCCAAGTCTGCGTGCATTCGTTGCCTCCTTACTTGTACACGCCCCCACACAGCCTCACTGGCCATGGTGTTACAGCAATGCAGTTATCATGTCAATGCAGCAGTCGAATGTCTGGAAAGAGGGACAAATGCGTATTGCATTCGCAACGTAGCCACGCTTGAAGAAGCACTTGTGTGTTTGTCTATTGCTGTTCCACCTTGCCCTGCGTTCCCAGGGCGAAGTAAGGCTGGTGGGGAGGGGGGCAGTAAAGGTGCTGATAAGAGGCAAAGCGAGGACAAGGAGATGAGGAAGGCTAAGAAAAAACACAAGGAGCGAAAGGATAAAAAGAAGAAAGGGAAGGTGTGTGTGTGTGTGTGTGTGTGTGTGCCACTTTTCCTGACACTCTGCCATTGTTGGTTGATGCTGATCCGACTCGTGCGCCCTTTTATCTCCTCTATTCTACATCACGTCATATTCCATTGCTTTTGTGCGCGCAGGAGGAGAGAAAGTCGAAGTCAAAGGATAAAAAGGTACGTGGGACGTGTGGGAGGTGGAGGGTTGTGTGTGTGTGTGTGTGTGTGTGTGTGTGTGTGTGTGTGTGTGTGTGTGTGTGTGTGTGTGTTAATTGTACGCTGAGGAGATAACACTGATGCATGTAGGCCATGACCATTCATTTGGTGACATTTGCAGCAGAGGCAGTTCCTTGACAACCCAATTTTGAATGCACTGTTGAGCAGAAGCACAGGAAGCGGAGTAGGGAGGATTCTGATGATGACAGGGAGAGGCGAAGCGTTGTTTCGGGCAAGAAGGTATTTAGGCGGATGATCAGCCATGCTGATAGTTATTAGACTGGTGTGTGTGGAGGAGTGGCTTTATGAAGGTTTAAACTATTAGTGTTCGCTGGTGTCCCATTCCAGATAAAACTGAAGGTGCGGAAGACGAAAGATGACAAGCGGCGAGAGAAAGGGCGGGAGCACATGCTGGAGATGCTGAACTCTCGATTTTGAATGCCAATGGACAACATAGAATGTGGAGAGGGTGTGGAGCAAATTCGGATTATATAATGTAATTGATCAGTCTGTTGTTTTACATAGCTCTTTATTGGGGGCAATCTTTCATTATAAAATACCCAGCACCCCGCCCATTCTATCAGCTGAGGTACATTATCATCGTACACGGTTTGGTTTGGTTGGTTCGTGGCATTTCCATCTTCGAGGCACTCTATCACCCACTTCAGCGCTTCAGGGTGATAACCTCCTAGGAGGAAGTAATCATATATCAAATCGACATTGCCTATATCCTACCCAAAACGTTTCATAGCTATTCATACATTAGCCCTTCTTATTCCTCAGAATAGCGGTGGTCGTCATCCCGTCCACGCCTTGATAAACTGTTGCTCCAGCGGGACGCCCTCGCAGACTCGGGTGAGCGAGTAGTGAGTGCACTTGCACTCCCCGCCCACTTTTTGTGTTGTCTTTAACAAATAGCAGCCGCCGGGCCCCTCGTCTCGGGACTGAATCACAAGTCCCCAAAAATCGCTCTCGGAAGGCTGACCGGAAAAAGGCGGATCTTGCAGCCCTTCGTCTTCGCACTCGCCCACAAGCCCCTCTCGTAGAAGTACTTCCTTCACTTTGTCGCACCCGCCGTCGGGAAGTTCGCGCCCGCAAGGGGTCAACCCGGCGTGGAGGTGCAAACACTTCACGTCGTTGGACACCTTGTGCACGTATATTAGGGTGTCCGCCACGCCAAAGCTCTCCGACTTGGCGAGACCAGAAAACGCCTGTCACAACGAGTCACGACGGTCAAAATACATGTAGAGCGAAAAAACTATCAATAACGATTACTCACATAGGGCGTCATGTAGTATTGTCTGGGTAATACAGCAACTCGTTCCGGTTATGGCGTTTTTCACAGACGGTACCGGGTATGTACTTTCTGGGTCGACAGAAATATACAACCCGAATTGTATTTACGACAGGAGACACGTGCGTGCGGGCGGCGTTGCGAGGAGTTGGCGGTACCGTTGGGTCGGCGGCCATTTGGTCACTGAAAGCGTGAGTCACAAACTGCGTTCTCCGTCCAGGTTGGGCTTCGTAAATAGCTTGCACAAATGGGGCACGCCCGAGACTGGTGACAACGTCGCGTATGGCAAATTCAAACCAGGACGGCAGAGCTCGGGGGCTGACAGCACTGCGGTGAACTGGCAGAGTGTATGCGCTCAGGCTACCGCAGTTTCCCCTTCCATGCGAGTCAGCCTTCACGTTTCGCTCCGACACAGCAAATTCTGGAAACTCGCGTGTTCTCCCACTAGAGCTAGCGGCTGCTTGGGAAAAATCCGTCCCCAGGGACGCACGAGAAGCTGGTGACCGCAGTCTCAACGGTGCACGTCCCACGCGCGTTCCCTGGCAGCCCCCCGCCCGAACGCGGCACACCCCTAATGACGCCATGTCTGAGGCACGAGAGAGAAGAGACAGCTAAGGATACACAGACAAATGCAAATATCCCGACTACTAATGGTAGGAGCAGTTTGACTGAAGAGACGGTGAGCGGGAGTAGACGTTGTGGATGGAGAGAGGTATCTCCAAAAGTTGTGTACCCGCAAGACTGTGACCAAGTGGCCCTTGGGCGCGTGTCATACATGCGCTGACAGGGTGATGCGTGGCGACTCTCGCCACAGCGGGCCACGACTGCAAAGACTGTCAGGCTGTCTGCGCTTTTCACCATTGATCAAGATTATATACTACTTGCTGTATTCACGTGCCATTGTTTTTTTGTTCAGCGTAAGTACTAAATGTTATGGACCGTTAAACAAATTTCCAGCCTGTATTGACTTAAAGGACCTCGCCTTTCTGACCGTGAAACGAACGGTCACCGTCCGTGTAACTACTGTAGTAAGTACCGATATTGATTTCGTCCATGTTAGTATATTAGGGATTGTTAGTAGTTCTGGTACTATTGAAACAAATTAGTGTAGTAGTTACAGACATTGAATGAACCGTCCACGTACAAAGACCGCGCGCGTTGTCTGCTTGCGCCGGCACGGGTTGAAGAGACGCTCTTTCGGAAAGGTGCGTGCCAGGCGTGTGTCAAACCGCCAGCGTGGCAGCAGCACAGGCATAAACCATTTAATATATCATTTTTATTTTTTTTGCGCCCCGGGCCGGGCCGGGGGCGGGGATACTATTGTTTTTTATTCATATATTGTTACAAAATTTGCTTATAATGAAAAGCAGTGGAGGCCACAAATAAGCAAAAAGAAGAAACGAGGAAAAAACCTGAGCCCGAGGCACAGGAAGGCATTTTTATTTATATATCGTCCTGCTTGAATAATAGTAGGACATGATACAACAACTCACTTGTTGGGTAGGCTCAGAGTGTACAGCCTGAGGTGGTCAGGACACGGGCGTTGGCTGACAAAAAGGAAGGAATCTAAGTGGCAAGTAATGTCCCAATGTGTTAACGTGCCAATGTGTTAACGTCTCAATGTGTTAACGTGCCAATGTGTTAACGTCCCAATGTGTTACAATCTCATGATCTACTACAATACCGGCCACTTCGAAATAAGCACTCTAAGTACGACTTCTCTCCAGCCACTTGTGGCGGTTAGCCTTCGGAAAGTAAGGCTAGGGATCGATGATATCATCCGGACTATATTGACGTTTTTCGGGATGGTTTCGGAAACCCCGAATGCGAAAAGTACCCGAAATCACAGCGAAATGCGCTTGTAAAATATCGACGATACCATCGATCCCTAGCCTTATCGGAAAGCTAACTTCAAACACAAATTTGTTCTCTTATGTTTTGTTCTGTCGTTGCTTTGTTGCAAGATGGAAGTGCACATGAAAGGAGAACTGAGAAGTTGTCTTACTATTAGTGTTAAGCAATAGATTGTAATCAATCAAAGGGAATTGTTTAAAGGTTTTGTCACCTCCCTCTACTGCACTACGCTTTAAATAGCTTTCCGCCTAGATAGCTTGCACATGTTCCTGCTCGGTTCTCGTGCTAGGTGCTAGGGCTTTTCAACCGTCATCTATAGACTAGCGACGCGGCTCGTCCAGTCTCGGAAACCACATTATGCATTGGAAACCTCGCTTGGCGTGTCATGTGGCAAGTTAGATTAATTGTGCGTACTTGTACGTACCGGGAAGTCCTGGTAGTACACTACGCATCAAAACCCTTGCTAAATTGCAGTAGCGACGTACCCACGTTGTACGTCCTTACGATGGAAAAGCACGAATTGTAATTAGTAACGAGTACTTGCACAATGTCCATCAATGTATTGTTGCATGACGGTACTCGTCACACTCGTACCTTCCCACTCTTGACAGAGCTTGAGGCCGCCGTGAGGCATACCTCCGTGGTCTAAGCTACTAGATTGAAGGAGTTATTGTGACTCAGGAATGCGCGTAGGGTAATCGTGCATAAAGTCAATGTACGCTTGAGTCTTGGCAATTGTACCATTGAGGCGTCTCCAATAAATCTTGTAACGTTTTAGTTCGATGAACCTCGTTCAGCCGGTGCATGACAGGTGGAATGTCGTCATCAATGAAGTGCGTCATGAAGAGCAGATATTTGCCTCGTCGTCCATGTAATGACTTGATGCACACATCATAGATGTGAGAGACTACGAATTCATCATCGTCTTCTTGAGGAACAGATACCGGAACAACGGGTCGTAGTGGAGCGGTAGAGCAGGGTCGTAAGTTGTTCACATGAAACACATTATGTAAGCGTACTTTCGGTAGCAGCTTTAGTCTGTACCTGTGTTTTCCAATCTGCTCCTCCAATGTAAAATGTCTAAGGTGTCTGTCATGTAGCTTCATGTTTGTTTGTCCATGTAAGAAGATATTCGTAGTAACAACTTTAACGTTGTCTCCTATGACGAAGTGTGGGACTGTCGACGGTTCTGAGCGTGCTTGCATCTTGTCTTTGTGCAACTGTAACACCGAATGTGCCAGAGCATGTACTTCATGTAACAATCGTAATCGCGCTGACGCGTCTTGCGAAACCGGAATGGAAGGCCGCATGTTGAAAACAAATCAAGGTGCTCCTTAGGAGAGAACCCAAAGTAGACCTCGAAGGGAGTGTGCTCAATTCCGAGTGCACGTGAAGCGATGTGAAGCGAATTCCGCTTGAGGTAACATGTCTGTCCATTTAGATCCGTCGTAGCAATAGAAGCAACGAAGAAGCTGCTGAAATGTATTGTTGACGCTCTGCGTTAGTCCATCAGCCTCCGGGTGTCGACTTTAAGACATATTCAGACGCGTTCCAAGGCGACGCCAAAGTGTCTGCCAAAGGCCACTAACGTTTTCGGGTCGCGGTCACTGAGCAGCACGCGAAGCACTCTTTGCAATCGGTAGACTCCCTATAAAACAAAGTTGCGGTTTCTTCGGCAGTAACGCTCTCTGTACACGGCATGAAATGGGCCATTCGAGTCACATGATCGACCACAATTAGCACATTGTCAAAGCCGTTGCTCACATGCAAGTGTGTCAAGTAGTCAAGACCAAATGTGTGCCACGGTGTAGGTGGAACATGCAATGGGTAAAGAGTCAATGCCGTTTGTGGTTGAATCTTTGCTCGTCGACACACGACGCAACACTCACAAAAATCTTTCACGTCTTGGCGAATTCGTTTCCACTAGAATCTGTCGAGCGTTATAGCAAGTGCTAGCAACTCCTTTGTGATCAGCTAACGAACTTTCGTGGAGCTATGTGATCAATCTCAGTCGGAATTCAGAGTTCCGCGGGATACAAAGGCGATTGTGGCGCCAAAATTCCCCAGCTCTGGCTTCTATCCGGCTGTCTTTCGTCCACTCACCCTCGTCCCCATAAAACGAGTCTTGGGAGTACCCCTCGCGAATGAGATCAACGGACTCATGGCTCACCTACAACGCGTTAACCGTCATTAAGTTTAATTGTGCGTCTTCTAACAGCAGTTGGGACTTCCGTCGTAATTGTCGTTCTGACGGAACCTCGCCATCCCAAAATAATGGAACTGTGGCCTAAGGTGCGAAGTCTGGACGCCGACTTAACGGACTAGCTTCGTGCATGGCTCATTGCGATACGCAAGTGTCATCGAGCCCTTAAACGGTTGCAAGTCCCGAAAATATCGTGCTTGCCGCTTGTTCAGCATGTTGTTCGGTTGCCTGAGCACATGTCGCAGTGTGTCGTGGTCTTTTACGACAATGAACTTAGAGCATCCTTCAAGGTAACATCCTCTTGACGGCTTCGCATACGGCCAAAGCTTCTAAATCGTACGCAAAGTAGGTATTGCCACGCTCGGCTAGTAAGAGATTGGTTGAAGTCCTCCTCCTTAATCTTGCAGCATGAATGTTGCAAGTCCCACTGACGAAACAATTGTAGCCACGGTGAACGTCGCGTCCGAGCTGACCTCCGGAAGGATCCGGCATGGCGCGGAAACGAGCCGTAACTTGAGAGTCTCGAAGGCTTCCGAGCAGGCAGGCGTCAGCGTAACCTTTTGTGGCTTGGGCTTCCGCAGTAAGTCCGTCAATGGAGCCGTAGTTAGGTCGCTGAAATGATGAATAAATTTGGCGTAGAAGTTGCAGAATTACACAAAACTGCGAACCTCCTTTTGCGTCGTAGGCACTAGCTAGTCTACAACGGCCTCGACTTTCTTTGTCGAAACTGAAATTTTACTAGCAAACACGGTGTAGCCAAGATAGTCCATCTCATGAAGGCCGAAGAAGCACTTCGTAAGACGTAGCTTCAAGCCCTCTTCCTTGAGTTTCTGAAGAACCAAACGCAGGTGGTTTAGGTGCTCCTCTAGAGTGCGACTAGAAATAAAGACGTCGTCGAGATAGACAGTAACGAACTTATGTCAAAATTCGACAAGAGTGTCATTCATCATCCTCTAGAACCTAGATGGTGCAATGCACAGTCCGAACGGCATGGCGACCCATTCCATTAAGCCATCATGTGTCTGAAAAGCAGTCGTGTGGACGTCTTGATCAAGCACGCGAACTTGCCAGAAGCCATACGAGAGGTCAAGATGCGTGTAGAAATTTGCGTCATTAAGTTCATCGAGTGTGTCGTCCACGCGCGGAAGTGGGTAGGCGTCCGTACGCGTAGCTTCGTGCATTCCACGGTAGTCAATGCACAAGCCTAACTAGCCATAAGCTTTACGCACAAAGAGAATTGCCGAGTCGAACTCACTATGGTTGGGACGAATGAGACCAGCGTCCATGGCGTCTTTGAGCTATCGGTTAAGGTTAGCGCGCTATGGAGGTGACAATATGTTAAGACGCTTGCGTTTCATCGGGCCAATAGTTTCAATGGGGTGATTCCACGGCCGACTTATAGGCGGCGAATTAACGGGCTGCAATAACTCCGGGAAGTCATCGAAGATTAACGACCGGAAGTTTTCACGTTGGTCTTCCGTAAGCTCCTCTCCAGTGTGAAATTCAGATGGTTGGGTTGCTGCTCGCGTAACTTCAATTACGTAAAACTCAGCATTACGTCCCTTGTTGCGGAGCGTCTTGCGCATACGTTTTTTGAACCTCATTAGACGACATCAGTAGACACTCGGGACGTCGCTCCTCTAGCTTAGTCTCCACTGTTGTCTCATCCATCAGGGTGAAACACACGCGTAGTGCCAAGTTACAAAGAGGCTTGTTCCTCATCAAGCCATGGTAATCCCATTACCAATTCAGCAACACGTAAATCACGTAAGACGTAAAACAATCGGTGAAATTCATGGCGAGCCAACTCAAAAGTAACATCGCACACACTCGAAGATGTCACACGTTGACCGTTGGCAAGTCGGACATGAGTCTTGGTTGGAGACTTACGAGTCTGCAAAGCAAAGCGTCTTACAAAGTCTTCAAACACGAAGTCAAGAGTCGCAGCGCAGTCGACCATGCCAGAATCAAGCTGTCAATCATCACTAGTTTTCACAATCGGCTCAGTCGAATTAACGGCCGAGCTTCACTGAGGTCCATTAAAAGGGCGGTAACTGTCGAAGTGTGGCAGCATAGCGATGGACTCTTCCGTGTCGTCAGCAGGTACACGTTGTACCGAGGTGGGTTGGTCATGAACTGTAGTCGGTGCATGATCTTAAAAAGCACAATTAACGTCGACTAACCAAAGTCTAACATGCCAAGGAGCTTGAGCAACCACCTCTTGTTGAGTAGGATTATCAAGTGACTGGCGAGCAAAGATTTTTTGGTAAAATTTCCAGTGTCGAGTGAGCTCGTTGAACTTAGCCCACTTAGAAAGAACAAAGATTGCCATTGTAGATGTTGGAGCGGTACGACGACAACTGTCAAAATGGCGTCCAATCTATTCAGCTACCTCCCATGGTGGATTAATGAACACACGTTCATCGGACAAATCTCTCTCCATAATCGAATCACTCGGCGAACAATGAGGTAAGTCACCGTGCGAATTTAGACCCTCGTCATTAGCACAGCCCTCCAAAGTGAAGTCAAATCGTGCGTGCAGAGGCACAAAACAAGAGTCAACAATTTCCATATCAATCGAACGTCCAATTACTGGTTTATGACTCTCTCTCTGCTTGTTATGACGACGACGACATGCTACTAGGGTTGCATGAGTCGCGACTATAGTCGATGGAGATGCCGAAAGAGTTTCGACGACCTATGTCGCTAGGAGTAGATTCAGCCGGCTGCTCCAGTTCGTCAGTAGAGCAGCCATGCCAACATCATTGTTTCTTCGAAGGAGCACCCATCGCCTCCTTGCCTTTCAACTCCGGGCACGGGAAAAGACGGTGTCCCTTTTTGTGACACTTGAAGCAAAGTCCCTCTTCAATATGACGCTTACGCTCTTGAGGGGTGAAAGCTCCGGCTATGGCGTTGAAGTCAATTCGGCCCGTGTTTGGAGAAGTTCGGCCACGACCACCTTGTCCTCCTCCACGACCTCGACCTCTGCCACCATTATTGCGCTTTCAGATTTTCGAGGCTCCTACTGAGGGGTCCTCGTAAGTACGCTTCTTGGTAGGTTGTCCGCCTCCACGTGTTGTCGACGGGGCAACTGTTGACCTAACACCACCCAAATGGGGGGAGTCGGTGACGACGTCATTGAGGAAGTTTTGCATCTCCACGAGTTTGAATTTGTATCCCCTTTGTGGACGATGTGACTTGGGTTGGGTATGTAGCTGGAATTTAGTTAGTCCATTAATGAATCGAACACATTGAAGGTCATCTGTCAATTGTTGACGGGGCCTCCGTAAAATAAAGTCGTTGAGCCGCTGGGTGTAGGCGGCGTAACTCATGTTACCATGCGTAATTCCTAACATCGCATTAATTGCGTATCCTGAATGTTGGGTAGCAAGGACGTCTTACGAAGCCCCTCCGCCAATGAGTCAAAAGAAGCCGGAATGGCTGCCTGTTGTTTACGGTTCAGCCACCAACTATTTAGGGGTCAAGAAAACTGTGAAGTAATACATATCATTGCGTTGTAAGAATCAACGGAAATTCCAAGCAAGGCGAAGCGTAGCGGTTGTGCCTCGAGCCAATCCTTAAGTTCACGCGGTTCACGGTCAGACTGAAACTTTGAATTAATCGCATCCATACGTTGAGTTTCAGTAAGAGTAACGGGTAGACATCGAAGTTTGTTGTAGGGGGCTGGAACTCCCATTCGTAGATCAGTCGGAGTCACACCACGCAAATGGTTGATGCAGCCTCGGATAAGCAACCACACAAAGCACATACAACGGAAGAAAACCGAGAATAGAAGAGAAACTCCTTCGGTAACGACGTATCGTCATGGCATAGTACTTGGTGTGTATAAACATCACGGCGAAAAGGCTCCCATTGAGTCGCGTAATCAAAATGAAGTAACTCATACTTACGCTTTACAGCTCGAAGTAGCCCATGTTTGGAGGCGTAAGAGAAAGACCGTCAATGTCAATCGTTGCCGGTACGACGTAAGAACCATCCGGATTAATAGTCGACTAGGCAATAACAGCCTGCTCGAGCTGAGCATGTGTACGTAAATAAGCCGTTACGAAGCAAACATGTATAGACGCAGAAAGACGTAAACAAGTTGACGTTGCCCTTTAGGTAATGCGACCCGAACCATAGCGTCACTCAACACTGTGAAGTCATTAAGAGTCAAAACAAGGCAAGTTTCCTCATGTAACTCACGAACAACGGCATCGACATGCTCTTCGTTAGGAAAAACCGAACCAACAAGAAACCAAATTTCACAAGTACGAGGTTCGCGATGTAAAACGAACTTAATGTTGGAGGCTATGGAACCACCAAAACGCAGTACGACCACCACGTAATGACCATATCCAATAGAAGCCATTTCGAATCAAGAAAGCAACGTCGAGCAAATCACGCGACAACGAAAACGTGCGTCGACCAAAGAGCTCCGAAACAAGTGTGGCGGTTAGCCTTCGGAAAGCTAATTGCAAACACAAATCTGTTCTCTTATGTTTTGTTCTGTCGCTGCTCTGTTGCAAGGTGGAAGTGCACATGGAGGGAGAATTGAGAAGTTGTCTCACGGTTAGTTTTAAGCAGTATATTGTAATCAATCAAAGGGAATTGTTTAAAGGTTTCGTCACCTCCCTCTACTGCACTACGCTTTAAATAGCTTTCCGCCTAGATAGCTTGCACATGTTCATGCTCGGTTCTCGTGCTAGGTGCTAGGGCTATCCAACCGTCATCTATAGACTAGCGACGCGGCTCGTCCAGTCTCGGAAACCACATTATGCATTGGAAACCTCGCTTGGCGTGTCATGTGGCAAGTTAGATTAACTGTGCGTACTTGTACGTACCGGGAGGTACTGGTAGTACACTACGCATCAAAACCCTTGCTAAATTGCAGTAGCGACGTACCCACGTTGTACGTCCTTACGATGGAAAAGCACGAATTGTAATTAGTAACGAGTACTTGCACAATGTCCATCAATGTATTGTTGCATGACGATACTCGTAACACACCTTATACTCGTAGTATTGTCTCCTTTCTCTTCTACCTGCGCACGTGCTCACCACGGTCCACGTCCTAAACCGCCGGGGAGATTTCAGGGGGTTGTATTTACATGGAGTAATATGGGGTGGCGTTCCGCGGGGGTGACGCAACCTCCAAGGGACTTCTTCCATCACCAAACATGCAAGACAAGGGTATCGTTGTTGTACGCGCTATCGCATCTAAAAATTTTGGGGCCAATCGCCAAGCATTGGTAACCTCGAATTAGTCCAATCGTTTAATAAGGGGGGGGGGGGGGGGGGGGGGGGAGGGGGGCAAGATTGCCAATA